>VDFB02211631.1:0-26332 GCA_007258455.2 Sequoia sempervirens
TGTTCCTAGTTGTGTAAATAAGTGGTAATTTAACATTGTGGAGGGGGGATTAATAACCAATGTTTCATTCCCATTTCATGCCAAAATGACTAAAGTCAAGGGTAGCTTCCAATGGTAGTGGCATTTGCCTATGTTGTTCAAGATTGAGTGGCATCAATTGATTTTAGTGACTACAATTAAGAACATTGTGTTCTTATGGAATGTAACGTGAAACCTTTTCTAGTATGGGTTTTTCAGATTTGTGATATGTGTGTTGATTCCTATATAACTTCCCTAATGTATAAGCATAGTCATGAACAAAAGAACTAGAGTAAGTCAATTCATGAATCTTGAAAGGTTTTGTGGGAGGATCCATAAAAACACATGAGGTGGATAGTTGATGGGTTCTTGTTCACGTCAAGGTTTGTGGTAAGCCTATTTAAAACCATGGAAGGAGAGAGCCTTTCTTTTGTATCAAGGTCATGAGCCATGAGAAGGGGCATGCCCCAGGGGTGAGCATACTACAGAGGAGTGTGTGGATTTTTTTCTACCATGTTCGCACTAAGGGGGGGAATGTTAGGAAATATGAGTAGTGCTCCATATATGTAAGTAAATAATAATTACGTGAGTAATTACTATCATGTGAATGCTAGTAGTTAGTAATATTATTGTTATATTAACAATAATATATATTACAGTTTGCTAGTCCCGTAATTATCTATCTAAGAGAGTGATTATAGGAGGTAGAACAACTTTCCTATAATATAGGCTATACAAGACCTATATATATGTAATTTACAAAAAGTTTATATAAATATTAAAATAATAAATTATAATATTATTTCAATTCTTATTTACTTATTCCAATTTATAAACTTAAAAAAAAAATTATATAAGACATAACACCAATATCCCAATTTGTTTTAAATAATTAATGTGAAAAATATATTGCTGACTAATTAAATCCCCAAGAATTGATTCCGTGACCCCATAGCAAGGGTCTACTTGATAAAATTAACATAACAAGAAATCTATACGATCCATTAGCCTTGCCTACTATGTTTACTCGGCTCAAACAACTTATTCCGTTACATCTTTTTTCCTTTTCACAACAAACGTTTCATCTACTCATTAACGCCTGCAATTTCTGTTCTTCTATTTATGAACAACAATGATTTCATCTACTTATTGCAATTTTATTCACTACAAACAACTCATCCACGTATGCTAATTTTTACTTCAAGATCACGTTATTGACCTCCCCATAATAATAGTAATACCTTTCTCGTGATCTCAAAGAAATTTAGTACTCCATACACCTCATGCTTGTCTGTGGATGGGTAAAAAGAAGGCAACAGCATTATTTTAGAGCAATTTCAAAAAATATTCAGCATGCAAATGAGCTGTTGGGATGTGGACGAATAGGAAGCAATCCCAATAATTCCAGAGTATCCATCCATATCACTGTTTCTAAGGGAGCCTTTAAAAAATTTGAACAGGTGGTTTTAAGATAGTGATAACAAGTTGACTTGCATGTTTTAAAAAGTGTAAAATTCACGGCTATTCCAAAGAAAACCATATGAATTATGGAACTATATATGACTTTGAAGACAGAAGTTGTAGGGAGCATAACAACAGCCACCATGGAGTGGAATTTTAGGGTGGTTGTTGCTATGGCAGCTTGTGCAGTGGTTGTTGCAGAGATTGTGAGAATCATAAGACTTGTGTGGTGGAAGCCTAGAAAAATACAGATGCATTTTCAGTCTCAGGGTATCAGAGGCCCTCCATACAAGCTCTTCCTTGGAAATGCAAAAGAGATGATGAAGATGATGCAGCAGGCCAGTTCCAATCCTATGGGATACTTTTCTCATGATATTCTTCCCAGAGTTCTATCATTCTATCACCAGTGGACCAAAATCTATGGTGCAGTCTTGTTGTTATTGCTTTTGTTTCTATTGTTATTTTTGTAACAGTTTTTTTCCTTCCTTTTTAAGAAAGACTGATTGTTGGACTAGGAATCACCTCTAGGACCTCCCATTAGTTTGCTTGGGTTCATTACCGCTGAGCTACTGGTCTCTTTGGAGTTAGAAGTATAGATTGTTTCTTTTTAACTGTCCATTCAAACCATACATTTTGTTTGTAAATCTTAATATTGGTCTAATACTATGTTATTTTATATGAACTAACTAGAACTCTAACCTAGAACCTCCCATTAACATTGAAGGCATGAATTGTTCTTTAATTTATGAGCATGGAATTACTTGTATGGGCAGACTACTGCGGGAGAACCACCTTCAGTAGTCCTTCTAGCAATATCTCTCCCAGACAAGTGGTTCTGTAAGGGGTCATCACAGGGTGGGGTAGGACCAACATCTGATGCCTGTCCAACAAGCAGTGTTTACAGTTTCTAATTCTGAAATATAATGTGTTGATCTCCATTATACTAATTTTTTTTTTTTTTTTTTATTGGGGTGTGATTTTGAATTACAGGGACCACATTCTTGCTTTGGTTTGGACCTGTTGCAAGAATAAATATAGCAGACCCCCAGCTAGTGCAAGAGATATTTTCTGTGAGGTCTGATGATTATGAGAAAATTGAGGCCAATACTGCTATCAAGAAATTGGAAGGTAAAGGGTTACTGAACTTGAAAGGCGAGAAATGGGCTCAGCACAGAAGAATTATCAATCCTGCTTTTCACATGGAAAATCTCAAAGTAAGACACAATTTCATAGAAATTTTCGTCAATTCATTTTTGGGCATGACTAGATCTAAATATTAAACTGCAATAGATGTTCTGTTATCAACCCACATATGTGAGCTCTATATGTGTGCTATGGAGTTGCTCAGTTTATTCTGATTGCAGTTTAGTTGCCTCCATGGTCAATGCGATCTTTTGATGTCTGTGAACATTAACATAATTTCAATTTCTACAAGGTTTTGTTTATCTATATAATTAGGTCATCTTCAACAAGAATTTAAGAAGATAAATGTGTTATGATTGTTTATAGATCATCCTAAAAAGTGCTAAGATTTATATTTTGTATAACAGGACTTGACAATTCCTGCGATTGCTGTGAGTGCAACAACCATGTTAGACAAATGGAAGAAGTGGACTGAATCAGGTAGAAATGAGATAGAAGTATCTGAGGAATTTCAGACCCTTAGTGCAGATATAATTGCAAGGGCAGCTTTTGGAAGTAGCTACGAGGAAGGAAAACGCATATTCAGCATGCAGGCTGAACAAATGGTCTTTGCTGGGGAGGCTTTTAGAAAAGTTATTCTACCTGGTTCCAGGTTAGGCCCCACAAAAAATAAGAACTGTTTTCTGTGATTCTCAGATTTGCAAATCTTAAAATCACGTAGCCAGATTGTGTTGGGCTCTTATAAAAATATTTATTTTGATCTAGTATAGATAATAGAAGATCTTATTCTATACTTACCCATTTCTTTGTATTGCTGAAGGTGGCAGCAATTTTGTTGGACTATAATATTTTTTGCGTGGAGCAGAGAACCTTAATAAATTTTATTCTTTCATTGGTATTTTAGGTTTTTGCCTACTAAAAGGAATTTATATCAGTGGAGACTAGAGAAGGAAATCAAGAAGTCCTTGACTGAGCTCATCCAAAGGCGTGAGCAGAATTCAAAAGTTGGTAGTGGTTCTGATCTTCTAGGACTTCTGATCCATGCAAAGACTACAAGTTGTGAAGAAAAGAACAAGAAGAAGGAGAAAAGATCATCTCCTGTAAAAGTAGAGGACATAATGGAGGAATGCAAGACCTTCTTCTTTGCAGGCAGACAAACCACATCAAACATGCTCACTTGGACAATAGTTCTTCTGGCTATCCATAAAGAATGGCAACAAATGGCTAGAAAACAAGTTTTGGAAGTTTGTGGAGATAATGTACCGGATAAAAATTCTGTCAACCAGCTGAGAATTGTAAGATTCAGAACCTCTTTCTATTTTTTCTTTGTTTTGAGAGCACCAAGTTGACCGGGCAGCTCACTTGGTATTTTCATTTTTTTAAATATACACATATATGTGTAGTCCAATAGTTGTCTTACACTTTTCAACGTACTAGTTGGACATGGAAAACACCAGTAAGATACATTTGAACATTAAACTAGAAAGATTAGAACTCGAACCTTTCTGTTAAAATCTGTAAAACATTTGAAATGTTTAAAGAAAAAAGGTTGAAAGGAAAACAATTTATTCCCTTGCATTTAGCTACATTGAATTGCAGCTCTTTTGAAGGGAATAACTATCCAACCAATGTAGTCTCTCTTTTTAGTATCTAATCAAGCAACCAAAGTTACAACAGATTTGCACTTACCCATTTTTTTGGGGGATGAAGGGTGTTAATTCTAGTAAAATTATTACACACATTGTTACAAAGTTGCTAGGATTTTATCTCAGGTTTAAATTCACCAAAAATAGCTTTATTCAAATCAAAATTCTAAATGTCAAACCTAAATGTATGGGGGTCATCTCTTTTCAAAATTTTGTACAACACAGTGCATCTCTTTTCAAACTTGTACGAGGCATGCATCCACCCTATTCCATGTGCAACCGGCCTAGTGTAAAGAGCATATTGATATGAGCCCTAGTGTAAAGGCCACATCAATCTAATCCTTAGCCTAGCCTATCTGGTTTCTATTTACATTGAAACGAGATTGTTTGTTTGTATTTATATATTCTCAACTGTAAATTTGTTCTCTAATCTAAATTCTAGTCCATTTAATCTTATTGTACAATGAGTAGAGAATGTTTGTTCATATGTTTTCCCTTCGTTTTGCAGGTGGATATGATTGTGAATGAATCCATGAGGCTCTACCCACCAGTAGTGGCCATGATGAGAAGAATCAAGAAGGAAGTAAAGCTAGGAAGCCTAAGACTTCCACCAGGACTAGAATTGATGATACCAATATTGGCCATCCACCATGACCCAATTCTCTGGGGAGAAGATGCAAACGAATTCAACCCTGCAAGGTTCAGCAATGGAGTTTCAAAAGCTGCAAAACATCCCATGGCATTCATTCCATTTGGCCTAGGGCCAAGGACATGCATAGGCAAGAATTTTACCCTAATGGAAGCCAAGGTTGTACTAGCCATGATCCTACAACATTTCACCTTTGAAATTTCTCCATCCTACGTGCATGCACCAACAGTGCTATTGATGCTACACCCTCAACATGGAGCCCAAGTCATATTTCATCCATTAAATCAGTCATGATCACCTGCACATTTTTCACCAAGCCAACTTATCATATCTAATGTATAAAAAATAAAGACTGCTACAGTTTTCCATGTAAATACAAGGCTCCTTAAAAGGAGACATTTTGTCCTCAATGTTGTCTTGAAAAGTGGTGACACACGATGCAACTGGCACCACAAAACTTCAATAGCTTCTTTGCCATTATTTGCTTAGTTGGCTTCTGGTTTTTTAATCCTTTATTGAAAGCAAAGTTATCTTTTGTCTACATAGCATGTTTGTTTGTGTCCTTATGCATGTGTACATGCGGTGTGGGCACACATGTTCATGTCTCCGTTTTGGGGCCTGTGTAAGCACATTGTCTCACCTACTATATTGGAACTTTTTGCAAAAGGGTGGAGCATTTTGTCAACGTAAATGATGTAGATTACAGTTGTGGCCTAATTATTTTGGACATCTAGATGTGCTAAAAAGGATAACCTTCCTGAAATAATGACAAGTGCACGCCAATTAAAAAACAATTTGCAAGATGGGTGCATTTTCATGCTGCCATTTTTAAAGTTTGTTGCAGTTTCCAAAATATGATTGAGAATAAAACTCAATATCGAATCTTCCGCGAAGATCAGGTGAGCATAGGAATACATAAAAAAGTAAACATGGAAGGCTGTCTTCCCTCACTATGAGACGTGCAGAGTTTCAAATTGACGTGCCCCCATTTAATATTTGCAAAATTCTGACTGGCTTGCCTCCTTTAACTTGGAGTTTAAAAGTACTATCATGAATTCTATGTATTCATTTTTTCATTTTATATAAGTGGATAAATTATTTATAAAAAACTGTTTAAAAGTACTATCATGAATTCTATGTATTCATTTTATATAAGTGGATAAACTATTTATAAAAATCTGTTTAAGAGTACGATCATGAATTATATGTATTCATTTTGTATAAGTGGATAAACTATTTATAAAAATCTGTTTAAAAGTACTATCATGAATTCTATGTATTCATTTTATATAAATGGATAAACTATTTATAAAAATCTGTTTAAAAGTACTATCATGAATTCTATGTATTCATTTTATATAAGTGGATAAACTATTTATAAAAATCTGTTTAAGAGTACTATCATAAATTCTATGTATTCATTTTATATAAGTGGATAAATTATTTATAAAAATCTGTTAGAATAATTATTGTCTGTCTGTTTGATGTTGAGCATTTTGAGTTCGTACAATTTTAAGCTTTGCTACAGTGACTAGGAAAGGTCTTGTGGGTGGAATTTTAGTAGTGTCTTTTTTTTTCTTCTTAAATTAAATGAGTTGAGATAAGAATTTGCCACGCATGGAGCTTGAATATGTTCTTCATGAAGTCTCAAGTTATAAAACAATTTCACTAGTGTCTTTTATTCTTAAATTAAATGAGCTGAGGTAAGAATCTTCATGGATAGAGCTTGAATAAGTTGTTCGTGAAACTTCAAGTTAGAAACCAATTTAATCGAATAAGATATTGTAGTGATAAAAGATGCATTTCATCTTGTGAGTTGGGTTTATTTTGATTAAAATATTTTTATATTATAATAATAATGCCATAACTAATAATGTTCTAATTTTTTTAAATGATTTTTGAATGCATTCTATTGTCCTTTCCCACTATTTATTCATTGAAAACTTGATGCTAGTCAGTTCTTCTTTAAACTCTTTTTACATACCCTCTTTTAATTAGCTCACTTTGTCATCTAATGGGTAGGGAGTTGTAATTGAAACTCCACTTGATCCAAACTCCAATTTATAGCATCTTTGTCAAGGCTCTTTCTTGGTATGTAGGAATTCTTTCCCCTAACCCTAGTTTAAGGTCTTATCATGGTGAGGCTTGACCATGTAAAATCTAATTTTTCTATTGATTGAAACTTGATCTAATAATTTAAAAATTAGTTAGGATCTAAATTAAAATTTCAAAGAGAATGCCCATAATGATTTTTCCCAAAGCTTTCCAAAAATACAAACAAATCTAAAGACTTCCACAATGTTTATTGCCTTTTTCTACCTATTTAACTATCATAGAGTAAATAACATAATAAATTCCAGAAACTATGCGAACACATAACTAAAATTACACAATGATATATCCATGTATTTCATTCCCAATTTACACAAGTTTGTCTAGGGAAATTCCTTAGATGCAGTCCCCATTCTCGATTGCAATACGAGTATATAAAGTGGCCAATGGTTGTTGAGGACTACTAACCATTGAAAACTTCAAATTCTTTACATTTGAGAACTAACCATGCCATCTACAATTAAAACTAATATAATTATTTTTCTAACTACATCAACCCCCCAAAAAGAAAGTCATTCCCCAAACAATTAAAAAGAAAAATTGGAAGACTAAACAAAATGAACAAAAAAATTATTGAGGGGGTGGTTGAGAAGACATCCCTAGAGGTGTATAGATTAAGAAGGATAGTGTCTAGAATTATAGGAGATGTTCTACTACAACCTATGTAGTTCCTCTATGTGAAGCTTTAGATGGTGGGTTGCTAAGAGTTCTCTCTCTTGAGTGGTTTTCACTAGTTGAACTATCTCAACCAATTGGTGCTTGGTTTTCTTATTTTCCAACTATAACTTAGCAAGCTTCTTATCCTTGTCCACAAGATGGACATCCTTCTCCATCAATGGTTCTCATTCAATTCCTATTCTTTCATTAACACTTTAACCTTCTCAATTTCAGTGATGTGTGATTGTTGTGTTAATTGGTCTTGGAATCTCTAGGTTAGTTCATTTTCTTCTACACATAGTCATTGTGAAATATACATTGATTCATCCACATGTTTCATGAGTTGATTGTCAAAAACCAAATGGTGTTGCAACAAATAGAATACTTCCTAAAATATTGTATCCATGTCATAGAGTCATAAGCACCTTACCATCCCTCCCTCCAAATGAAGGTACTATCATGGTAGGTTTCCATGTTGTCTTCATCTAAGGATTTTGGTTTATAGGTCATCCTTTCGAGAGGAAGATTATTTTAAACTCCTCGTGAGATCCTTTATCCATGAACTTTAGGATGTGATGAGCCTCTTGCAAGACTAGAGGAGAATGAGTTCTACCGACTCATTTATAAATATCCACAACCTCTTGCATGACTATAGCAATCAATTCCAGGTCTTGCACATACCTCTAAATGGTACCTACAAGGTCCTATGGCTCTAGCTTTGTAACTTGAATGGTGATTTCCACAAGATTGCTAGAATATGTTAAGAATAGGATCATAGAGAAATATATAATAAAATAAATGCATAAATAAAATATAAAATAGTACAACACAAAGATAGATATACATGAACTCACCCAATATGGGCTACATCCATGGAAAAATTAACCAATCCTTCCTTTATTTCATTCAAAAATATGAAGAGATATAACCTACAACACATCCATTGCAACTTATTCTTCTCTATATCATAGTCTCCTCACAATGTACAAAACATTGCAATACATATTTTTAGGGAAAGAAAAGCCAATATAATATCTACCACCAAATATGAGACCTAATGATAAATGGTCTAGATTTACAATGAATAATACATATCAAATCTAGCTTTTAGGGGTGCTTCCCCTAAAACCCTATTGGGGGACACATCCCTTAGACCCCTTTCCTAGGGGATGGCCACTCTGAACGTTGCAAGGGGGTACCCCTACAATCCTCCCACCCCCTACACTATAAATATTAAATAATAAATATCATGTTCCATAAGAAACATAATCATCATCCTACTAGGTGAATCCTTAGGTATCTCTATGGGATTCTCTTGTATGAGGGAAGGATTACCTTAATATAGAGGCTTGATGATGTTTCATCTCTTATGTGGAGCAAGGTTGAATACTCTCAATAAGGGGTTGAAGCATTGCAGGTTGTTCTAGTTCATGTGGAGGGCTTAGTGGAGAATATTCCTTTTTATCAATTAGATCCCCTAGTAACTTCAATTATCCTCTCCCTAATAATGCATTATAAGGTGTTGATGGGTTTTTTGTATGCACTTTTCAGCACAGGCAGTGTGTAGGTGCACTACCTCTCTCGAAAGGAAATCTCCAACAAGTTGCTGAAAATCACCCCAAAGTCTCTAAGATGTTAGGTCATGACTTGCAAGGAATTCCTCAGTTGATGTTTAAAGTGATTTTTCTGGTAATCATAGGGAAGACTTACATAAGTTGGGTATGAGATGGATCTTGAAATGGAGTTTCTAAGATAGGAAGTCAAAGTGCAATTTGTTGTAGGTTCGAACAACAATCTAAAACTCCAATGTTATCTTGAGATTCGGCTTTACAATGTGCAATGAACCTTATCATAGGCTACTTCTTAAAAAAATGGGAAAAAGGCAGGGAAGAGAGGAAGTTTTTGGATCTGAAACTAACTATGAATAGTGATCATGGAGGGTTCTACTGTGGACAACTTCCTTAAAACAAAATTTCACGTAACCAAAAAATTCACAGAATCACGAAATTTGTGCTATCTTCTAAGGACCACAAATGTTTTACCGTCCATTCTCCATATGCATGCATGAACAAAGATAAAAGTTTGCAGCAACTTTGAATTTAAGTCCAGACTAACTTTACACAACTATCTACCATCAGTAAACAACAAAAAATATGGACAAGAAAGGCATCAACACAACATAAATCTACACTTGACCATTGAACAACATTACCAAATCTATCAAAGCAATCTAAGACTATGAAGAATAGCAAAGAAAATCTAACTAAATCATCAACTTATGGGAGATGAATCATGAAACATGCAAAGAAACTCAGAATTCCACCAAAGTCAAGGTTATGTGTAGGATCATGATGGGCCAAAAAGTGGCGATATGATAGGTATGTATAGGGTATGTAGCTGATGACCTTTTTTACCCAAAATTGATGAAACAAAAAGAGTTTTTAAAGGAGATTGTCATCTTTCCACCAATATAAATTATGCTTTACTTTGAGTTTAATAAATAATTATTATTCATTTTCCATTTGAATTACGACTAAAGTCCTGATTGATAGGTTGATTGAAAACATCTATAGCTTTCAAATGGTATCACATTTTTTGAATTCAAAACATGTGTCACATTCTATGCTTCACATACTATAGGATTAAAAAAAAAAATGAATTTCATGAAGTTTTGACCAAGTTAAGGTGGTCAGACATACAAGTTTTTATATTTTTTTAAAGTTGTACTAAAAAATCATAATTAATTATTTAATTGGAAAAAAATTACAAAAAAATATGTATCACATTGGGACATGAGTCCTCTACTTAAATCTAAAATCTTATAAAAAATATTATCATTTTATTGTGGTTAGCATGGTCAAACAAACACCACTTCTTATTTTTCCCAAATTTAAGTGTTCTTGCATTGAAATTTCAAAATTTCACCATATATATATATTTTTTAATAAACCTAGTAGTTGAGAAACTACTTTCAATTTTCAATTTCTATTCTTGCATATTTTTGAAATAATATAGATACCTTATTCAAATTTTTACGTCAAGTTGCCTAACTCTGATTTTTCTAAATTTTTCACCACTTAAGGGCCTATTTTTTCCATGATGATCCTACACATACCCTCAATGTATTTCTATTGAAATTTCTACATGTCATTACAACTCAAATCTCTCTCTTGAAAATGAGAGGAGACCCCTTATTTATAGTGTCCAAAAAGTAGAATGAATGGCCAAGATTGATTTGCATTGTGTGGCCAAGATTCACTACAAACTAGGGTTCTACCTACCCCCCAAATATATTACAATTTAAAATACACTCCTTGTCTTTTCCCTATTTTTCCTTCTAGTGATAGCACTATAGCACTTTGTCTTTTTGCTAATTGCCTTTGCTATAGCTATTTTGTAAGGAGTTTATCATCAATAATAGGGTTCCCTTCTTGTTTCTTCAAAGCGACATACTCCATAAACTTTAGAATTAGTGGTTGGAGCTTATCAACTTCCATGATTTCGGATTATAGCACTTGGTAACTCCATTGCTTAAACCAGTTGGTGAGCTTGTCCAAGTCTTCATCGTACTTGGAATTGTTGTCTCTAAATTGCTCAGACTAGGTGAAGGCCCAGACAAAAAAACTCATGAAATCTATGGTGATTTCACCTGACATTCCATCCTTCATCTTCTTATGGAAATGAGGATTTATCTTCTCTAGATCAATTTGAACGATAGGCATATCATATCCCATCATCAGTTTCAAAATACTAAATGCAATCTGCCCTAACATCCTTGGCCCAATCAATATCTGGATCCACCTTGAAGAGTACCTAATCCAATCTTTCTTTTCGGTTCTCGAAGTCCAGCTTCCACATATCCACGAGCCAATGATCATCCTCCTTGAATGCAAACTCCTTTTCCCAATTTTTCTTTGGCAGCTGGAGGATGACCTCAATTTTTAGGTAAGTAGACCCATATATCCTCAAGAAGTCCGTACAGAATTTCCTTGTTCCCTCAAGAGACTTTTGCACCTCCAAGAACTTGTTTGTTGTCCTAACAACACAATTGATGCCCATGTTTCCAACATATAGGACCTACTGGAACCATTCTTCCATGGTCTTAGCCAAGTTCTTCCTTTTCTCGAGCTTGTCGACTTGCTCCTTGGACAACAGTTGTGGCGGAGCTGAGGATGTAGTAGGGAGATTTTTTGTCGATGACCACTACTAAATGTAGGCTATCAAATTAGCCACTTGTTCCTTGAGCTCCTCCTTGGAAATCTTATCATGTTGTATCAATTGCACCACCATGGCCATGAACTCCTGAAGGTGATCCACTTTTTGTTCTCTGGTGGTCATCCCCAGGTTGATGGTGGAGACATTGTAGCTTATTCCTTGTTTTCCTAGCACAGGAATGGCTACTTGCACGGTCCTAGATCCAGAAGCATTCATGGTCAACTTCGACCTAATTTTGGGCTTCTTCTCATTTTTAGTATTAATCTATGCTCAGGCCAATATGGCTTCCAATCTTGTTCTTGGATCCTTCGGGGTAGGAGCTTTCTTCTCCAATTGCTTTTCCAACCAATTGGGCATTGAGGAATTTTCTTTGGGTGATTCACAATCACCTTCCTCTTCATCCTTCCTAGGAGCTTCTTTCTCTATCCTTGTATCCTCCTTTTCCTCATCGAAGTCTTGGATGAACACCATGCATTTGATGGGGGATTTAGTGGGAAGGCATTCCTTGGGGTTTTCTTCCCCTTTAGTATCTCTTTCTTCCTTTTCTTCCTCATGCACATGTTCTTCAGGTTACTCCATTTCAGGGATCCTATTAGCTTGAGACTCTTTTGGAGGCTTATCTTCTTATTTACTTTGTTCTTCCTCACATTGAGGTGGCATGTCTTCATGCTCCTTTTCTTATTCTTCCTACCCTTCTAAGAGAGGTACCTCCTTGCTGTGCTTGGGGTTTTCTTCTTGTTCATCAGCTGGAAGTTTAGTGTTATCTTCCATTTTGTCATCCTCTTACCCTTCTTTCCCAAAAGGTGGTCTTTTCATTTCTTCCCCAACATCTTTTAGTTTTCAGGCCATCTCTTCCTCAAAATCAGCATCAAATGTTTGTAAAATGAATTTAGTGCTGGCATCTTTTTCTTCATCGTTCTCAAAAGATCTTGTCTCCTCTCCTTCACGAAATACCTTATCAATTTGTAGATGTTGATGTTTTGGATGCTCATGGTAGTCATTTTATTCTTCCTCCAATTCCTTTGTGGCTTCCCTCTCTTATCCTTCCAATTCCTCAAATACTTGCATCATAGCTTTCATCTTCAGTGGTTCAGTTGGATGCTTCGAGATAGGAACGTTGGCAAGAACTTGTGCCAAGGAAACCTAGATGGTCAGATTCATCAATACTTCAGAAATTTTAGAGGGGACACTCTGTATATGCCTTGAGAATGCTTCTAGAAGTGAGAGTGTAGGTATGGGCATTGTTGTTGTTGCTAGTGAAAGAGACATGGTCAGAGACATGGAGGCAGAAGAAACTGGAGAGGTGGTGGTGGAAGAAGAATCAACCATTACGATTGGTCCAGTAGGTGAAGAAGAGGCAAGGTGGACCGAGATGTCCACCGCAGGTGGGAAGGTAGCCACCATGGCTTGAGAAGTAGGTGGAAGAGTAGTAGTAGTGGAGGTAGCCAGTGGGGACTTGGGTTGATCAGCCTCCATATCCTCTCCCTCATGGAGTGGATCTTCTTGTATAATAGGCATTTCAATGACACTGCCCAATTTCTTATGTTTCTTGGAAGGATCACCTTCTGAGGCATTTCTAGCATACACTTTTGGATTGGACTGTTGCTCGTTAGTCTCCTTCCTTTTCCTTGAGTGAATGAGTGGAGGGGACTTCAAAGTTTCTCCTATTGATGCAATAGCTACCCCACCATCTATTCCACTTGGATCACTTTTGAGCCCTTCATAAGTCAAGATGACCCCTTGTTCCTTCAATTAGGCATCTTTCCCATCAATACATTCTTTTGTACAAGCCTCGATGGGCTTGGTCAGAATGTTGAGGTCATTAACCTCTTGCTTATCCCAATCAATTAGCAGTAAGGGTAGATTGGAAACTGCATCATATTGGGGGTCTATCACTGTGCTCTCATCTTCTTCTACCTGATCAAGCACTGGGAACAATTTCACCCTTTTTACAAACTATGTAGTCATCTGCATATAATGCCTCATCTGCACCTCATTTTCATTCTTACAATTGGCCCAAAAATCTTCAACACTATGAAGATGGGCATATTCATGTCCAAGTTCCCTCCTGATGTGGCCATAGGGATCCATCTATGGCTGGGTTGTGTGGATTCTAAGATGATACTCGACCAATTCCTTTTCTGAGTTTTGGGCACATTGGGAGGTATGGAGCTCATACAACCCCTGGCCAAAAGAAAGGGGATAAGAAATCCCTACTAGATGTTTTTTGCTTAAGAGGGTGTGCACATGTTGCAACTATCAAGAAAGCTCAAACAATATTAGTCGGTCATTAGGATACTGGGGCAACTTGTTCGATCCTTCTGAGAAGCCTTCTGCACGAATGTATGTAAACTTTAGATATTGGATAAACAAAAAGGCATACTACTTAAGGAAAGTATGAGCACTATGGAAAATTCGCCTCTTGAAGTCACCCCTGAGCATTCTAATGATATAACCTCTGAAATCCTTTTTGTAGTTCTTGTATTGCAACTAAGGGTACATATCATAGACTTCTAGTGCCCTGCCTTGTTCTTCATTCAGAGCTTTGAATAAGCTACTATATTACCTTCGTTCGGCCAAGGAATAGACTAGGTAGGATGTCATGTAGAATTTGTAGGTCTTTTTTAATACCATGAATTGCTCATGGAAGCAATCACTGATTATTCCACCCCAGTAAAATGAAGTGTCCTCCTTTTTGCAGAGAATCTGTTGAACAAAGTAGACCATCCATTCTTGAAAGTAGGCCATAGTAGGAGGGTCCATTACTCTGCTTAGCAAGGCTACCAAATAATGGTAGTCTTCATAGAAGTCACTATGAACGAGCTCCTGGGGAACTTTTGCAGTGCTGCCCCTCTTCTCCTTGAGCCAATGTTGATTTATAAGCTTCTTACATTTAGTTGGGTCTTTTTCGCACATTGCATTGCACTCCTCTATGGTTGGAAATTCCATTTCCCCAAAGGTAGGGATATGAAAGGTCTTAGTTATTGCTTTGGTCGACATGTTAGCTAACACAATTCCATCCATGTCCACTATTGTTCTAGTTTTTGGTTGGTATGGCTCCTTGCAAGCCATTACTAGTTCAGGGGTGACAAGAGTGAGAAGAAAACCTGCAGCTTTGCCTATCCCGCTACCTCTAATCAATCTTGCATTCTCTATCTTAGGGCTGATCCTAACCCTTTGTGTGAATTCGTCAATGTCCACATGTCCTATGTTGGTGTCAGAGACTTCCTTCCAATCTATGGTGACTTTAGATTTTAGAGGTTCCCCCTGGAATTGGTATTTAATTTGGTCCTTATCTTCTTTTCCATGGGGAGGTTTTCATGTTTTCTTCCCTTTGTCTTTCTCAGCAACTGCCCCTAAGGGTCTAGCATTTGATTCCATATATTTTATAGACAGAGGCAAGGTGAGCATAATCAAGCATGAAAACAAAAAATGTTAGCCAAATCCATGCAAAAAGAGTTAGATTGGATAATTCATCATTCAAAAATATAACATTTAGTCTAAAATGTTGTTAGTGGCTCATGGGAGGGAGTTTGGCTGGTTTGGGCCCTAGAGGCTGGACTTCCCTATTAGGATGGTTGTTTTGAAGGGAAAACAGGGTAGGGAAATCGGTATGGTTTCTTTTGTCTTCAGACTTAGGCAATTTGGAAAGTCCATGGAGAAGAGCATCCAATTTCAATATGTGGGTCAAAACTTGTTTTCATATTAGGAGGCATTTGAGTCATCATTTGGGTGATCAGAACTAGGATAGAGCTTCGTCGTTTGAGGTTAGTCGTTTGGAACAACTCTAGTGAGGCGACACTCCGGGGACGCAGTTTTTCCAATCGGGGCCCTTGAGTTTGGAAGGCAGTTGACACACTTCTTTGATAGCTCAAGTGTTTGAGTCAGAGGAGATAGGAAGCCATTTGATAATTGTCATTTCAAATGGCGGACAAAGGGCGGAAGTCCAAAGGGAGCAACCCAAAGGACCAAACCTGGTCTTGAACTTGGCTTCCGTATTTATTTTTTTAGAGGGTTTCATCGACAATCAAGGCACTGGGCCCTAGAGGCCTAGAGGATGAGCTTGGTTTTCCTTTTCACAACGGTTGAGATAGGACAGAGTCCCGATGATGGAAGTCTGGTGAAGGGTACCTGGCGAAGGCTATGACACTTGAGTTTGTCATTTTACTTGCATGGTCGAAGGATGATGGGGGTTTGGAGGCCAAAAAGTAGCCTCTTGAAAGCCGTGAGAAATGGAAATGTCATTATGACGGTCCATAGATGAAAGTCGATGGACCGGGACTCAGAGGGAATTTAGGATGGTCATTTCAATGTCAGCTGATCAGGGAAAGAGTCAGAGTCTAGGGCCCAAGAAGCAGGGGTTGAAATTCCATTTGAAATGGTGGACAATAAATGGCACCCTAGGGATGGACCCAGGCGATATGCAGGACTCCACTTCAGTTAGAAAGATTGATGCTTCAACAACAAGGAACGAGAGTCCCCCCGCCATGGTGGGCCCAAAAGGTATATTTTCCACTTGAATTTTAGTTCTCATTTTAGCACTTAAACTATGATGCCATGAGTTGGTGGGCCTGTGAGCAATGAATTCCTTGGCCGAAGAACAGTGCCAGGGAAGTGAAGTTTTGTGCTCGACATATGGGTCATTATGAGGGTTTTCTAAAGATTTGATCTCATGGCTTAAACGCCTCCTTTTTCTTAACCTAGTGCATACATTTCCATCCCTTTTATTCATTAGTTTTCTTCAAAAATCAAAGAAAAATATAATATGAGGTGCAAACAACAAACCTACCATTAGAACCCAGTGAAGGAAGATGATGAAACCACCAATGAATGCAAAGGACCAATGATGGAAGGCTACAGGCTCAAGGGCAACACGCGACGAATGCTATGGATCACTCTGATTACTCTAGTTGTCCTGACATGTGAAAATGATAGGTCAAATTGGCCTATTTATAGAATTTTATGGCATTAAATTCCCTCAATAAATGTGTGTATGGTAGCCAAGGAGTTGGTGAGTTTGAAATTCAAAAATGGTCATGAGGGGTTCATAACCTAGAGGTCAGAAGGCCATTAGTAGATAGTTGTTTGAAACATTAAGTGGAACACCACTAGAAAATAAGATCCTGGGGTCCAGTGGGTGGAACTCCAGTAGAGGATAGTTATTTGGGAAGGGAAAATACATAGCAGAAACCTGGGAAAGGAGATTTGGAAGACCGGGCCCAATGATCCCTATGGACTATAAGTTAGTCATTGAAAGCATGAGGAAATGGTGATCAAGATGGCGGGTCCCGAGCGACAGAAGTCCAAGGCCTTTTAGCAATTAGAAAAAATGAATGTAGCAAGGAAATCTGGCATGGGAAACCTGACAGGGCAGACCCGGAGAGCACGAGGGACATCATTTTGAGAAGCAAAGGAAAAATTCCAGAAGGCCTCCATGAGGACCTAGGACTTAAAAAATTTGATGGGGATGAAACATGATTGACTTAAGATGACATTTTTAGGATCACTAACCATTTGGGACATCAAATAAGGGGCACACAAAATGAGGTAACAAAAAAATGGCCCAATAAGGTGAAGGAAAGAGAGGTTCCCCATTCTGAATAGGGCATGTGTGCTAAGGGCACAACAAATGGTAACTGTACTGGGGAAAATGCTCGACCATTCTAAGGATAAGTATTTATTCAGGACCCAGGATCTCTAGTTTCGTAGACCAGGGGCTGACTTCCGAAAGTGAACTAGGAGAATGAGGTTCTTAGTTGAGTCAACCTACAAAACATTGCAGAATTATGTGTATCTAGTGAATTCATTCCTTCCCTCAGAAATTGTGACAAACAGTGGCTAATCAGACTGAGCAAGCTACATAGATCGTCCAACACCAATAGCAACCTAGATATTACCCCGCTGCTAGTCAGGCATCCATAGCCTTGACGAAGTTTTTGTTGTGCCCCTAAGAATATTTCTCTACTACAAGCCGAGCATCCATAGCCCTAGTAGAGTTATACACACACCCATATGGTTGCTTAATTCTAGAATTTTCTTATTTTTATTTCTTTTGATATTTCTTAAATCCACACTTCATCTTTTTGCTTGACCATGTAAGCACTGAATCCTATGATGGGGTTGAGAACCACAGTGGTCACTGGAGTGGAATTAAGATTTTTTGCTCGCAGATTCATCATAACATTGACTATATAGCCCTTTGAAAATAATTGATATGTGTTTCAGTGTAGGATCCAAGATGAATGTAAAAAGATTCAACCAAGGGTCAAGTTCTAAAGCAAAGTTCAAATGAGGAAATCATTCCTAGGTATCTATTAGGGACCAATAGTCGAGAATGAATATTTAGCCAAAGAACACTAAGGGTGGGAAAAAAAGTGAATCGTTCATTGAACGTGCATGACCACCATAGCAGCAACGAAGAACCCCTCATCAAAACAAAATAGTTGGGAGATGAGAAAAATGAAGTAGCACAAAATAGTGAAACGAAAGCAAACCAAAGCAACCTAACCTAACCTATATACAAGTATTTACAAGAATAGCTCTAACCAAGCTTAGACTTGGAAGTAATTCTTCAAATGTAGCTCATTGACAGGAAATGAGACATCCTCACCAGTAATGGTTTTTAAGCAGAAAGCATTGTCTCCCAGAATTTCAGTTATTTGAAAGGGGCCAAGCCAAAGCTTGTCGAATTTGTTATGTCCCCCTTTCATGGGCCTTGTCCCAACATAGAACTAGATCTGCAATTCTAAAGGCTTTGATTTTGGCTTGACGATCAAACCATCTCTTGACTAAGCCCTAATGTTTGGAAAATTTCTATTGCACAATCTTGTACTTCTTCTAAGTGCAAGAGCTCAGCTAACCGAGCTTCTCTACAATCTCCTCCTTTGTAAAAGTCATTGATAAACTAGAGGGTGGGAATTTTTAGGTGTATCAAAAAGATAGGCTCTAAGCCATAGAAAAGATGGAATGGGGAATCGCCAAGGGTAGCCTTGTGATGGGTGTGATTTTCCTAAAGGGAAAAACAGAGCTGGGTATGCCAGTCCTTAGGATTCCTATCAAGCAGTTTCTTAATCATGGCAATCAAATTCTTGTTTGTAGATTCTACAAGGCCATTTCCTTGAGGGTAGTAGTTGGATGAGAATTTAAGGGAAATTCCATAATCAAAATCCCAACTAGAAAATTTTAACAAAGAAAATATAGGTCCATTATCACAAACTAATACATAAGGGCAACCAAAGCAATTTAAAATAAAATTTTCCAAAAAAATTGTAACTACCTCTGTTGTGCATTGCCTACATGCAATTTCTTCTTTCCATCTAGTGCAATAATCAGAAGCAGTTAGAATTCACCTGTGTCCTACAGATGATGGAGGGCTTACCAGACCAATGAAGTCAATTCCCCATTATGTCAACAACCTCACGTCCAAAACGGGTTGCAGCAGGACAACAATGTTCTTCTCCTTAGCAGTGGTTGTCTGACATGTGTGGCATGAGTGAACATGACTATGAGCATCCTTGAAGACGGTTGGCCAATAATATCTTGCTCTTAGTATTTGATGTGCGGTAGATAGACCGAATCCATGACCGGTGCCGAACTTGTCATGAAACTCCTTCAAGACTCGATTTGCTTCCTCTTTTCCAAGGTATCTCAGGTAAACACCTTCATGATTCCTTTTATATAAGATGGATCCTTGCAACATGTAGTTGCTACTTTTCAGGTGGAGAGCGCACTTTTGAACTCCTTGTAGGTGGGGCAGCCATTTGTGATTCAACAAATAATAAATGACGTCTTCATACCATTCCCCTAGGGAAATGTCCTCGAGTTGATATTGTTGCACTGTGAGTCCAGAACCTACATCTGTTGTTGCTTCCGCAATCATTCATGTAAGTTTTTTTCCTCTCACCAATCTCATTTGTTGGAATTCCATATCATATTCTTGCAGCAACATGACCCACTTTTCTCTTTGTTTGTCCAACTCATTTTGCATGAGCAATGTTTTTATTGCTGTGTCAGGAACTATGGTGAACACCTTATTGCATAAGATGTAATGCCTAAACTTCTTCACTCCTCTAACAAGGTCATATGCTTGTTTTTCTACATTATGGTAACGTAACTCAACATCTTTCAAAGGAGCACTCATGAAGGAAATTGGGTGCTCATTTCCCTCATCATCTTTCTAGGTCAGAATGTTGGCACATGAATGATATGAATGTAGAAAGGCTTCAGATAGTCTGGAATGACTAGCACTAGTGCTTCAACAATTACTTGTTTAATTTCTTCAAAGGCCTGCTTCACTTTGGGAGTCCACTCGATCTTGGTGTCTTGCTTCAGCATGACATTGAGCGGCTTGACAATTTCAACAAAGCCTGTAATAAACTTTCATACAAGTTAATCTTTCTGAATAAAGATTTGAGCTCTTTCTTGCTGCCTGATAGCTAAAAATTTAATTAGGACTGAATGCACTCTGGGTCAATGGAGATTCCTCACTCTGAGATAACATGCCCAATTAGCAGCTTCCCTTTAGTAACTCCAAAGATGCATTTTTCAGGATTAAGGGAAACCCCAAACTTTGGGCACCTCTAGAAGACTTTGCACAGATCAGAGACATGATCACTCCACTTCTTTGAAAACACTATCAAATCATCCATGTAGATGATTATGCACTTTCCAATCAAATCTTTGAATGCGATGTCCATAGCACGTTGGAAGGTTGCGCGGACATTGATGAGCCCAAATGGCATTCATCTGTAGGCAAAGGTGCCCCACTTGGTGTTGAACAATATCTTATGACAATCTTTGTATTCCACCATCACTTGATTGTAGCCAAAATAACCTTTGAGAAAGGATATCATTTGTGAACTATTAACAATCTATAGTACCTCATCCAATGAAGGCACTGGGTAAGTATCCTTTTCTGAGGCTTGGTTCAAATTGCGGAAGTCCATGCACAATCTGATTTCTCTGTTCTTTTTCCTAATTGGGACCAAGTTGGCTACCCATGTAGAGTGTCAAACTGGAAAGATAATCCTTGTTGAAAGTAGTTTCTACACTTCTTTATAAATAATTGACTCTAGCAAGGTGTTTATGGGACGTTGGCTTTGTCAAAAGGGTTTCACATCAGGCTTGAGGAGAATTGTGTGCATTATGATGGAGTTATCATAAGTTTTCATTTCTTCATAGCTCCATGCCACCACATCTTGATACTTTTGAAGAGCGTCAACAATCCCTTTCTTTTCTTCTGTAGTACACACCTTGCCAATAAAAACATTTTTAATTTCCTCAGCTGTTCTAACGTTATGGACGTCACATTAATTGCTAATGGATTCCTTCTTTGCTAGCTAGTCTTTGTCTCTAATATGATCCAAATCAAATATACGCTCCAGCTAAACCATACATTTGGGAATTGTGTTAGTCTTGAGGTTGATAACTCCGATGTCTAGTTCAACTTCTTCTAGATTGACTTCACCAATTATTTGGGTGGCAAAGACATCAGAGCTCGTGATGAACTCGAGGATGTTATTATCATCATTGAAGACTTGAAAGTGAGTGACATTATCTGGAACAGATGGGGTGGATGTCAACTCAAGTGTGAAACATTTGAGACCTGAAAGGGAAAGTGGCTACAATGTGCTAGTTGCTTGATCCAAAGCATTGGTTGTATGATTCTAGGAGTGCAAGATCAGTTGGATATTAAGAGAATCTAAAACGTCTAAAAGATCCCAGATCCTATGTCTATAGTTAGCTAGTCTTTTGTCATGGCAGGAGTACAATTTTCTAACTTGTTTGATTACCAACTCAGAATCACTAAAAACTTGTAGCATCTTGACATTTTTCTTTAAGGCTATAAGAATACCATGCACTAGAGCTTGATACTCGGCTACATTGTTAGTGCAATAAAACTTCAACCTATGGGTAGTAAGAAAGGTCTTACCCATTGGGCTGATGAGTTTGAATCTGACACCGACTCCTTGCTTTGACTTAGATCCATCGAATCGAAGCGTCCAAAACTTGGAAAGCTCCTTGACGTTGGGTCCAACTAAGCTTTCATTTCCCTTTGGTTGGGTGGTTTCCTTCATGACCTTCAGGGGATGTGTCAATTCAGTGTGATTAGCAGCAAGCAATTCTGTTGGCATCTCCTTTGGCATTTCCTTCTAAGGGACAGCTAATCCCTTGGTATGCTCTACTACTGTTTGACACAGGAGCATTCAAACTTGGAATGGGTAGTGTTGTGAATTATGCACCAATTTGGAAGCAAGAGATCCTAGAAATTCATTCGGGCCTCTAGGCTAAGTTGATCTTGTATACAGTTTTCCATAAACTTTTGGAAACCATCCAACAGCCCCAAGTTATTGTCTTCATCAGGATCATCATTTGACTCCACCAATATTTTTGTATTTTGGGGTGTCTGGGTGAGGTTGGTTGGAGGGTTTGATCTGGGGATATTTTCACTCAAAATTGAAATGTCTCCAATACTCCATATTTCAGCACCATCAAAAAGAGCTCGATGTCCTGATTTGAAACTTGAACAAGCAAAAAGGAGTTCATTTGCTCAAGTTATGGCCAGTCAAACTTTGGGTCAAACGCCATCGGAGCATCAAAAGGTGAAAAAATGATTTTCTCAAAATTGAAGGAAGTAGCGTCAATTTGAAATCTCGCAAGAACCGCGCAGCGTTCATTTCATCAGAATCTGTCGTTTGCACAAGATATGAGCAGTCAAATTTGGGTTGACTTTGCTGACATCAACATGGTACAGTCAGCGCAGTCTTTTCGGCCAATCATCGGATGACATGTGGCAACCTGTCGATGAATAAAAAATTCCCACGTGGCACATCACTGGGTGCCATGTGGAACCTTGGGACACGTCACCAACCATCCAGTTAGCATATACATCATCATAGGGCAACGAATCAAATTAGGCCATGTGACACCTCCTCGGCACGCCACGTGGCACCCTTGTCCTCCTCTGGCGGGTTGTTGTGTTTGTTTATATTTTGGTCAAAAAATTTGTTGGAGGCATTCGAACCCTCCACCCTCCATTCCCTACAAATCTGGCCAACAATTATACCACGGGGTGTTTGTTACAAATATGTGTGGTGGTTTTCTTTTGTTAAATAACTGTTGGAAATTGGCTATAAAAAGCCACGGCGGGGTTGGAACCTCCAAGCACCCGCCTAGTAAAAGGAATGCAAACCGTTGCATCATGCACTGAATTTGGAATATGTGGTGAGCGGGTTTGTTATAACCTTTTCTCAGCCTGCAAATCTAAACTAAATAACCATTAAAAGGTTATTAGTTAAGATATTAAAATTAAAATAACAACCCCCAAATAAGTTTAGCCCGGAAATGAAATAAACTAAGGGCTCTAAATTATTTTTAAAGATTATTGTGGGGGATTTGAGATTTTTATTTGTAAATAAGGAAGATATTTGAAAATCTTACCTTATATGGGTGATATGTGGGATTTGTAAAAATCAAGTAGTTATTACCCAACTTTGGTAAAATTCTTGCATAAAAAGGGGAGTTTAGGAGTGAGTTGGGAAATCAAAATTTTCAAGTCGAGGTGGTGAAGCTATGAATCAGAGAAATAGGGAGATTTTCTAAGGAGATTATTTTGAGCCTTTTTGTAAGTCAGAGTATTGTCATGCTACCGAATTGCTCTTGGTGCAATTGTAATTCTATTTTTGGAGATTAATCAGATTGATCCTACTCTATTGAAGTGGACCCAGAGACATAGTCATGTTTGTGGCAAACTCCGTTATCAGATCGTTTACACTCTCTCTCTCCTACTTTCTCAATTTCATTCTTTTCACCTTCAGTTTTTAATGCATAAGTTCAATAATGTATGTATGAATTGTATTTTCGCTTAATTCACATGTTAATGTGTTAATTTTGTTTATGTAATTTGGATTTCATGATTTGTAAACATTAAGCATTCAAATGCAATTAGTCTAGATCCTAATCAGATCAAGTGGTATCAGAGCTTTTGGTGACTATTATTGCAGTTGATTTTGAATGCTAACAAGATCCAGGATTCAAAGGCCGAAGGAAAGCTTGAGAATTTAATCCTGAGATGGAAATGAAAGAATTTTCTGAAGATGTCTGTGTCTGGAATGGAGGTACCTGAAGAGCTCAGTGAGCAAGAGTTTCGAAGAGATTTTTGGCAAATGAAAGTTGCGTTGGAGATGCTACTCAAAGAAATGGAAGAATGCCTGAAACGTGAAGAAGATCATGGAGATAGTAAAAGCAAGAAGAAGCAATCAGGAGGTGGTGATGAACCTCCAAAATCTCCTCCATCTACTCCTCCTTCTCCTCATTCTTCTTCTTCTTCTTCTACACATTCTCTTTCTGGTAATCCTTTTAAGGGTGTAAATAAGCCTCAAATTAAACTAGATGTTAAATTTGAACTACCTAAGTATTGTGGTGAATTAGATGCTGAAAAACTAGATGATTGGATTCAGCAAGTAGAAGTTTATTGTAGAGTTCAAAATCTCTTTGATGATGCTTCTAGGATCCAATTAGCCACTCTTTGATTAGGAGGTACAACTCTTACCTGGTGGGAGAGTAGGACTAGAGCAGAAATTTCACAACATGGTAGAGTCAATTTATCTTGGTTAGAATTTATTAATGCTCTTAAAAAACAATTCTATCCCTTAGGTCACATGCAACAATTAATGATGAATTGGCAAGTGTTTAAACAAGGGAAAGGTCAAACTGTCCAAGAGTACACCCATGAATTCAAAAAGAAGGCTATTGCATTAAATGTATCTTTGTACACCCAGGATACTTTGTTAAAGTACATAGGAGGTCTTCATTCATATCTTAGACATTCCATTTTGGTATTGAACCCTTGTAATTTGGATGAAGTGTCTGTTCAAGCTACACACTTAGAGTCAAGGGGAAAGGGTTCTTTTATTGATATGTTTGATAATGATAACTCTGTAAAAAAATCTTCTAAGAATGCAGAGATAGGGAAAGGAAAGAAGGCAGCTACAGTCAAGAAGGATGACAAGCTTTCTTGCTCTCATTGTGACAGGAAGGGTCATGATGAGGATCATTATTGGAAGTTGCATCCTGAATTGAAGCCTAAGTGGGCTTAGAGACAGAATCAGAAATAGAAGGGTAAGGAGAAAGCCACAAATGTTGTTATGGATCTTGGTTCCGAATCTGATGATGAAACTAAGATAACAGCTATGGGTATGAAAGGTAAAGCTCCTCTTTCTAGTGTTTCCTTTGATAGTTGTGCTTCTGCTTCTAAAGTTAATGATGTCTCTAAAGATAAGAAAAGGAATGAGTTGTTTCATTTAAGGGTTGTTGCTAAGAAAATTAAAATTGATGCACTCATAGATAGTGGTTCTCAAGTTAACTTAATTTCTAAAGATGTAAGAAACTTGGGATTGAAAACTACAATGCATATGAAACCTTATCCACTAGGCTGGATTTGCGAAAATGATAAATTGCAAGTAATAAGACAATGCACTTTGAAATTCACAATCACAAGTAAGTTTGTGGATGAAGTACAATTTGATGTGGTTCCACTAGATATCTGTGGGATAGTTCTAGGTAGCCCTTATTTATATGATCGAAGAGCCATTTTCTATAGGGAAAAGAATCATTATCATTTGTTTAAAGATGGCATTCAGTATATTGTACATTCTCACAGGATTAAGACTGATCGTTCTTTTACAAACATAGGGCAATTAAAGAGGGTGATTAATGAAATTAAAGATTTAACTCTTATGTCTGTCAGCACAAGTGGTTCTAGACAAGAACTTGGAGTAGCTAACCAGGGTCAGATGTTGCAGGATGCACCCACAATACAACATGAGGGAATGATGATTGAAAGCATTGATGGTCCCTTGGGTAAAAATGTTTCTCATGTGAAAGATCGATATGTTGTTGATTTATTCTCCTTCATCTCTGCATTATTGTTAAGCTCGACGCTAGTCAATTTTTGTTGGTTAGTGGCTACAACAGTTGATGTAGATGCTTATGGAGGTGATAGAGTGATGTTTATGTTCAACAATGTTGTTGTAGTCTTTGTTGTGATTGTGAGGCAGGTATACAAATGTACAGAGGATACAGGACAAGTGGGGGGGACAAGTCCTCACTTAATGTTTGAATAAATGCCACTTTTGGAGGTCCAAAAGTTCTCCAGTGGGGAGGCCTGATCTGGGGGATATTTTCACTAAAAATTGAAATGTCTCCAATACTCCATATTTTAGCACCATCAAAAAGAGCTCGATGTCTTGATTCTGGAGCAACTTGAACGAAGCAAAAAGGAGTCCATTTTCTCAAGTTATGGCCAGTCAAACTTTGCATCAAACTGCCATCAGAAGCATCCAGAAAGGTGAAAAAAATGATTGTCTCAAAAATTGACAGAAGTAGCCTCAAGTCAAAGATCTTGTCAAGACAATTCTGGCAATGTTCATTT
>VDFB02211632.1:0-43424 GCA_007258455.2 Sequoia sempervirens
GCGTATTTGAAATGGACAGCTATGCACAGTAAAACTGCTCTTCAAATTAGTAGGTGAAGCTCCCTCTTGCTGATGGTGTTGAAAGAAAGTAAACTAAGAACTAAGTTGCTTATCTTTTTGATCAGCTTAGAGCACTAGGTTTATTAAACACAAACGCCACAGCTGAGATTTTTTGTTTTAAGAACTTCAACTACGACTAACTTAAACTAAAGACGTCTCTAACTTCTCGAGTAATACGCAAAGCAAGAGAAACTAGAAATGAACAAGGTTGATTTCTGACAAAATACTTCAATAAACTCTTTCTCAACAAACATCTACACACTTCAATGTAAGCTGAAATCAAGATCATAAAAGTAGAACACAAATAACGGAAATCTGAGATGTTATATCAAGGCAAAGAAGGCTCATGATTTTATTGCTCAAACTTCTGGAACAAAACTTACTTCTAACATGCCTGGAACAAGAAAATTGCGGCTAAAGAGGCTTGCAATCTTGTTCTTACACAATACGAACGGCAATTACAATAACTTCTTGTTGGCTAAAAGAGACTCAACAATTGGCTATCATAAAACAATTGAACAACACTTGAGTAACAAATAGAAAGCACAATAGGCTCAGCGTTTTGTTATCACTAGCATGGTTAAAACAAAGTGAACTGAAACTGAATAACAACTTGCTGCAATACAAGCTCGCAATTTGCTATCGCAATAACTATTAAAGAAAACTAATGAGCAAAGGCTCTTATTTATAGGCAAGCAGAGGAGTAGGGAACCCTAAAATCTCCTTGCTTTCACAATCTAGGGCTTGCTCAGGAAGCAAGCTTTATTTCTAAATCTAGAAAGAAGATAACATCTAACACCTAAGAAAGCAGAAAAAGCGGGAAACGCCAACTATTACATTTATCTTCTTTCTCTTCTCAAAGAATGGATAAGAATTATTCCAAGAATAGAAAGAAAGCGGGAAGAAAGCTTCTAGAAGAAAGTTGTTGTAAAGCTCAATCACATCCACTAGGAAGTTAGAAATTGTGTCCCGGTTCGGTGCATCTATGCCATCAATAGCAAAACACCGCTTTTCCAAAATATCTTCGCCATTTGCAACTGACGTAAGGAAATCTTCGACCTCATTGGCCGCTTTCTCAAACTTGCTGACATCATGGAAGTGTGACTTGGCAAAGTCTTATGTTTTTCTTTCATTCACTTCAGTACAATCTTCTTGTTGTATTTTTCCTTATACATCTCCCATATCCTTTCACATTCACCCTTTGAGATAGTGACACTTTCAGGCCAAGGGGGAATGGAAAAAAAACTTCTCGATCATATCAGGCTTCAGACTGCAAATCAATCTGCCATCAACTGATTGAATCTCCCTTGTAGCTGAGTTGTAATGCTTGATGCAAGCGATTACGAACTCAAGACTCTGAACTAATATAGGGATAGACGCTGCTGCGAGGAGTCCAGAATGTCCCAGGTTTCTAATGGAAGTGTTGCCTGCGCTCAACAAAGTGTGTAAATCAAACACCGGCTTGATATGATGCAAGTCTGTCTCAGCTGTTTTGATGTAATCATGATAGAGAGCTGATTCAATCTTGAAAACATTGGGAGTGTACTCCATTTCGGAAACCTTGAAGAATGACTGTAAACTCGCTTAGGTTCAGACAAGTTTTAAGCAACTTACTATTTTTAGAATGCTGATTTTTCTTCATCTAACAAACAATTTTTTTGAAATTTTTCTGAGACATGGGTTTTGCTCAGAATTTCGTTGCAAGACAACCTAGATCGTCCGTTTTTGAAAATTTTGATTTTATACTGAAAAAGCAGCAAACCCTAATTTCTTCAATTTTTCACGAAAAAAGTTGGCACCTAGGTTTTGTTCAGAATATGATTAGAAATGGACCCAGTTGATTAGATTTGCAAAATACTGATGACTGATCGAAAAAGCAGCCAACCTTAAAATTTGAAACTTTCTTGAAAAAAGCTATGATATGGGTTTTCTTTAGAAGACTGATTTCAGAGGACCCAGATGATTGAAAACTAAATGCACTGAGGATTTCACTGACATTAAAATAAAAAGCAGCTGCTGCAACTTGATGAAGTTTCTTGAAAATTTCTTCATAAGAATGAGGTGATAAGACCCAGATGGCTGAAAATTTGAAAACCTTGGCCTTCTCCTTGAAAAATTTGATCTTCTGGATGAAAAAGCAAGGGTTTATGCTTGCTGATCTGAAAAATTTGATGAATAACCAGCAAACTGAGCTCTTGAATCTTGAAAAATTTCTTCAAACTTGCTGCTCCAACTTTCTCCTTTGAATGCTACCTGCAAAAATAATGAAAATTACATGAAAGAGAGGTGTTAAATAGACTTAGGGTTTTGAAATAGGTTTGCTTTCTTTTGCTTTTATTTTCAAAACCCTAAAAATCTCTGATCATTGAACTTGGACGCCTTCTTCCACTTTGCAATTTTGAAACTTTGTAAATCTAGAAAATTTCTCTAAGGCATGAGAAGTTGGGCACCCTTCTTGGCTAGGGGTGCCCACTTCAAGCAGTGTTAGCCATTTTTTTTTATATTTTCAACTTTTCACCATTTTGACCCCCTACTTCGCCTTCGGTTCCGGCTTGCAGACTAATCTGATGGATGAGCTGAATGATTCATTGCAGAGCTAGACCCGTTCTGAGAAGATTGTTTTGGAGGCACCTCTGACTAAAAACTTTATTTCGACCTTTGAATTCATGGGAGCCTTTCTCTTCCAGGGGCGCCCATTTTGTCCAAAGTTAGCCATTTTCTTGATCTTCAATTTCTTCATTAATTAGCCATTTTCTTGATCTTCAATTTCTTCATTAATTTCTCTTCCACAGATGATCTTGTCAAATCTGGTGAACCGGGCATCGGATTGACTGACGGTTATGTTCGTTGCGAAGCTGAGAAGATATTGTCAAGGGTCTTCTAGGAGTTACTTTGTCAAACAATGAGTTTTGGAGCTTCAAAAGCTTGGGCGCCCTTCTTGGCTGGGGGCGCCCAAACTCACCAGAGTTAGATTATTTTTCGCCTTTTCTTGTTTGCTTCTGAATTCTAAAATTTCACTCTTGTTTCACACTATGTTCAGCTTCCCGTATCTGGCAACTGCAAACTCCGATTGACGTGCTGAATATCTCATTGGAGAACTGGATCAACTGTGAAGAAATCATGTTAGAGCTACTTCTCCAGATTCATCTGTTTTACCCCTTGAAATCTTGGGCGCCTCTTCTCTCCTGGGGTGCCCAAACCTTCCAGACTTAGCCATTTTTTTCATTTGACTTTCTTCAGAGTTTAAAACCTTCATTTGATATATTCCTCTTTGATATGAATTTGCTGGAGATTGGACACTCAGATGATCTGACAGAGACAGGTGTTGCGAAGCTGGCTGAATACTGAAGAGATCGAGCATATTCTCAAACCCTAACTGCTGAGTTAGGTGCTCCAAAATGCTAGGCGCCCTTCTTCACCAGGGGTGCCCAAAGTTCCCATACTTAGTAAATTTTTGATAATTTTTCATTCTTTTTCATTCTGACTTCAATTTGGATCCCCCTCTGTTCGGCCTCAAATCCCAGATGACTGGATAATCTGATGACTGCACCGTTGGATTCGTTGCGAAGCTAGGGAAGAACTGAGCAACTTTGGTTGGGGGCATAAACACTAATTTTGACTTTTAATGCCCTAAAAAGATGGGCGCCTATTCTCACCTGGGGCACCCAAGTCAACCAGTGTTAGAAAATTTTCACAATTTTCACCTTCTCCTTTGTTCTTTGTGCTTGCTCACCAACTCGCCTTCTGTTGAACGCCTGAATGTTGAATCTGACGCCTAGCAGTTGACTGACCTCCATTGATGACCTCGGAGCTCCTGATATGCTTCTAAAAAAGCATAATAGACCCACTAGGTCAAACCTGATTATTTTGAGATTCTGACTGCACCAGCCTGATATGGAAGTATTTTGAGCCAATCAAAATTAGTTTGAACCCTATCGGACCAACTTTCTATTTTTAGAAAGTTTTGCCAGTATCTGTTTCGAAAGAAACCCAGAAAAAGTTACTATTTTTAAGAAATTTCTAAAAATAACAATTTTCCTAAAAAGTAGGGATGAAAAACTGAGATCTGGGTTTTGTAGGTTAAGCTGCTCTGAGCATACCCAGATTGTCAGATTTTGAAAATTTTGCATTTTAACCCCTCATGCAAGACATGCACACCCAAATTTTGACCTTTTTGACTGATTTAACAAGACTTTTACTTATTTCTTCAAAATGTCTAAGTGTAACAAAAAATTTAATTTTGGGGTACAACAGTTTGAAATTTAATTTATATCATGACATTCAAGTTTCACTAATATTTTATTATTTGACTATGAAAGTGGTGGTGTATTTTTGCTGTGCTATTTGACTATTAATATGGTGGTGTATTTTGAACTTAATTACTGCTGCAAATATGTATATATTTCTGATTTTTATATGTTTTTGGATTAATGAACCCAACCCCAAAAAACAATTTGCCCAAACCCATGAACCGAACCCTCAAACCCGAACCTGAACCGGTAACTTAGGATATGAACCAGTCATAATAATGGTTAAAAGTAAAGCAACCATCCTGCTCTAATATTTTCAAAAAATAATTTGTTCTTGGTCCAAGTTCCAGCTATAAGAAAAAGGAATCAAGAGCACAGCTATTAATATGATCACGCAAATGGTGCAACATAGCTTGCACTCTCAATCAGCATTCCATGCATTAAGCAAATGCTTCACATCAAATATTTAAGATATGGCTACAATATTTCCAACTGAGTAGTGTGTGAAAGACAAACCTTTTCAGTTTAACTCTCGAATGGTCAAGTAATCCTCTTACAATCAAACATGAATGAATTTTATTCTCAATTATTGGACTGCTATATGCTTTGTGATCCATTTTATGAGAAGAAATTTAGAAGCAGCATCAAATGGAGCAACATTGACTTTCAAATCAATGCAAAGAACATAAACTCCAAAAGAGATACAGTGTTCCATACCTGGAGAAAATCTCTCCATCCAGCTGGTTCAATTTGACTTATTCTTGCTTCAATACGGCTTGCTTTTGCTTTGAGGCGCTCAATCTTTTCCTTTTGTACACGATTTGAATTTGATAGCCTCTGGAACTCTTTATACCATTCTGTACTTCTCAACCTTCTTTGAAAAGAATTTATAGGTTTCTTGCGTACTCTATAAATCCTCTGTGCTTCAATAAATGCCTCTGGCATTGTTATCTATAAATTTCAGTAAATAAACAGACTGTCAGCACAAAACTATCCACATGATATTTTTAGAGCATAATGGCAATTACTGTTCAGTTAAATTTGTTTTTATATAATCTACTATAAAGCATTATAACATATTGAAATGGAGAGATATAACAATAGAAAGTTACACATATGGGCTTTAAATAAAAAACATTTCCTCTTCATGTATCCTGATAAATATTGCAAAACAATGTCCTTTCATCGATGCCTTAACTAATAAAACCACCAAATTGATTATATAATTGTTAAGATACCTAAATGATATTCCTGGTTCATCAAGATAATTCTCCTAAACCATCATACCTCATCTTCAGCAGAAAGATTATGCAAAAGGGGCACATTTAAGCTCCATGACCATGTGTCAATTGCTCCTTCAGCACGCCATAAATCACCATATTGAGATTTTGCTACTTTTTCCCATGCAGTATTTACCTCCTCAAGTTTCTTCTTTAGTATTTCTCTGGAAGGAGGGTCACCAGGAATGAGAGGACCATCAGGTAAGCCACTCTTATATATTGCTTTAATCCATTTTTCAGTAAAAAGGTACCATGAATTGTCTGAGCCTAACGCAACATAATAAGACGCCACTATGTCCTGTCCTCCCAAACCATTCAAATTATCTGATATATCCATCTCATCACTTATCACTTCACCATCTTGATCTATGTCATCGTTGTTAGGATACCGTTCCTCTATCTGCAGCACAAATCAAGGTTAAGAAATGAACATGGAAAAGTAGTTAAAACAAGATTAAATTAGAATGTCAAAATGGTTGGTGCAAAAATAACAGGGAGGAGATAAACAACTATGGGATAAAAGTTTATCCATATCCTTGAATTATGTCATTAAACATTTCATTTTAGCAGCTGATAGGTACATGAAGCAGATCGATTTAAACAGTTTTACTTTTTGTAGAGAAAAGCAGACTTATAAATTTATAATGTTCTGTCTGACAAGTATTTAAAACGCTTTGTGCTTGTCAAGAATAACAATATTGTTCTCATCTGATGGAGTTTCTCATGCACAAGGTACAAACTGATAACAATTGAAGCTTCAAAATTTTGAAAATGTCATGCTATACAGAAGTGCAAAGAGACTAATATACTACTCTAAGGAACTCTGATGAGAGCATCATGAGTCAACACAATTACCCATTCCAAATGCCTACATTTACAATATTCCATAAGTTCATGTTTATCCATATAATTTGTTATTTGGAACATGCTTATGGGTTTTCTGTAGGACTTAACACAACTGTTCAAAAAAGGGCTGTAAGAAAATGAGTTCTATTTTGTAAATTAAGATATCAAAAATATTCCTTGTAAATGGAAGATAGATATACATAACTAAAGGCTTCATTCACTTCACTGGATAAGAGTTGATGACTAACCAATTCCTACTCTCAAGATGAAGAGAAATGAATTAAATTTATATCTGATCTGGGCATGAATTTCCTTGTAATTTTCTGTAAGCTTAGTCTAATTGTTTATATTGTAATGAGGGGATTGAAATCTCAATAGGCTATTTACCTTAGTTTCTAATCCAATATATGATGATGTGTTAATCTTGCCCACAAAAAGTGCTGGAACAGAGTGCTCTGTCTTGCTTTGGTCAGTGTATTGCAAGCAAATAAAGTGAATCTGTCCTTCTGATGACTTCTCTAGTAAAGGCTTCAATGCTGATACTTTCACGCATTCCATCTCTTGGTGTGCCCTTAATCGTTCTAGCCTCATAGCCTGTAAAAGTTTCAGTAATTAATAAAATCCAAGCATGTCCAAATCCAGGTAAAGGACTTTAGTAGAATTAAAAAGTTTAAACAATATACAGAACTGAGCACTTTGGATTGCCTCAAAGAGGTGATTCAACCTTCGTACTACATGATTTACACCCCATGAGTCAAGTGCTGAGCTAATAAACAACCATGCAATTTTTTGACCTTATGCTCAATGTATTTTTCTATTCATTTCTAACTTCAGATAAATTAAAAGCTAAAAATTCATACCTCACAAATTTATCATCTCAGGTAACAACAAGACACTATAGCTGATAGTCACTGATATTACACTGTACCTATAGAGCTCAAATCTCTTAAATGCTATAAATTTACCAATAATGAATGTTTTGATATTCAATGCATATATAGTATGTCCATGTTGTATACGAAGGCAGATGTCAGATAACACATTGAATGGAGCATGTCATTAGGAAAGTGTAAAGACATGATCTATTCATGTTTGTATTCAATATATAATACAGAATAGTGAATACTTTGCATTTATTAATAAGGAAGCACCTGAGAAGCTGGTAATCAAAGTAGAACTCCAAGCAGGAAAGTTCATTGAACATATGTAGAATAATACTGCTTCAAAATTCCTAGGATTGAACTTGCACATCTTTCCGTGCAATATAAAAATTGTTAATAGTCTCCAAGAATGAAGGGAATCTAAAAACCAGTTTAAGGGGGATATAAAAGGGGGCTCGTGAGATCCATAAGCTGTGTCAATCTTACGTTTCTATTTGGTGTACCTAGAACTTACAAAATTATAAACTCATAAAAAGCAAACATCAGCACAGATCAGTAATAAATGATTGAATTTTAATTAAAAAACAAAGAATGGGTTCCTATACATGACATCTATTGAATAGTATATTACCAAATAGTCTTACGAATTTGTATTTTCTGAAAAAGGTTTAAACTTATAAGCATGTAAGCATTGCCTTAACTACAAAGGAGATAAATTAATTTGATCACTATGTTGAAGTACAAACAAATTTGTGGAATAAATCAGATTAAGGTAATAAAATCAGCTTCTGGTGTCTTTATTCAAACCTGGGCACCTTCAGGATTTCATATTATCAACAGCAGAGATTAACGCTTCAACATTGCGATTAGATCTAAATAGATATGGATTAGTGCACAATGTTTAACCTTCATTTCTTTTAGTCGGTTACTAAGTCTCTAGCCCACAGTATAAAGCGAAATTCGGTGAAAGATCTATTATTCAGTCTATGCAGCAAAATGTGAGCTTGATACTAAAATGATCCATACAACTTGTAGACCACCATTCTGTATCACTTATACATATTCTACAGTTTTCTTATGTTATAATTACTTGGCTAAAGATATAATAAATAGAGATATTAGCAACTCATGTTTAGTGTAATTTCCCAAAAAGGCTTAGTTTTATTTTTTGTTAGGAGAAGACGGATCCATAGGTGGTTGATGATTATCAACTAAATGTCTAATAACCCATTTTGTCAGCACTTGTGGCCTTCATGCGGTTGTGTTTAAGGATGATTTTGGGGAGCTCCCATTGTGTTTCTCATCTAATATTGATGTACATGAGTAGTTATGTATATAATATTATAATATATGTGCCAAGTTTCTATTCTCACTCTATGTATATTTCACTTTGATTTGTCTGTGTATATTCATTCATATTTTATATCCTAAATACATTTCTCTGAAGCTTCCTCAAATGCATTTTCCATTTCATAATAGTTTAGAAATGTATTCTCTCAGAAGAAAATATATGCAATAAAAGCTGGAAGAAAACTATATGAGATGAAAGATGACCATGGAAGAATGAAATAAAAATAACAGAATCTCCTCTTTGTGGTTCTTTACACACAGAAGAACAGGAAAGAATGCAAGTGTAAAGGAAACGTACCTTCAGCTGTTCTAGCAGAACAAAAAAATTTGAACTTTCCTCTTTTGACATTTTGGCTTTTATATTTTCATAAAGTGTTTCATCACTAATTTCCAGTTGCAGCTTTTTTATTTCTCTTTGCAAATTCTCAAGTTGGTCTTTCGCTGCTATCATGACCTCACTACTGACATAATTACCAAAACTTTGCTCAATTAATGCCCTAGCTTCTTCCAATGTGCGCCCCACATGAACTGCATTGCTCCCATTAGGATGCTGATCATTGGTAGTCAACCTTCTAGCCTGTAAACACACAAATGTTGAATAAGAAACAAAATTAACCATCTAAATGCCCACTTCAATAAACTAATTGTAAAAGGAACTGTTTGAGTTCAAAACCTTCTAGTTCTATATCACATAACTACATACCGCTAGAAGATTTAGAACCATTCCATATGAAGCAGAAAATTGTGAAACAAGAGGATCAGGACCAGCAAAAAGAAGTTTGCAGCATTCCTCTGCTCCTTCAAATGGAGTTTGGACAAGAACAACATGCCCCTCCTTGTCAATACCTCTTCTTCCAGCTCTGCCAGCCATCTGAAGAAGTGCATTTGAACTTAACAGGGAGTGTCCATTATCTCCCCTCTTGCTAACAGATGAAAGAACAGTTGTCCTCGCAGGCATATTTATGCCCGCAGAAAGTGTCTCAGTTGCAAAAACAACTTTAATTAGACCCTGCTGAAACAGCTCTTCAATGAAAGACTTCCAAAGTGGTAAGCATCCTGCATGATGAGCAGCAACACCTTGCAGAAGATACATTACAGCATTCTCCCTCACAGCTTCTGGATGCTGTGCCCGAAATTCTTTCAATGCTGAATCAACCTTGAGTTGCTCATTATCATCAAGAAGCCCAGAATCTTCAAGGTATTGAACAGCATCATCACAACCCCTTCTGCTAAAGACAAACCAAATAGCAGGAAGCATATCCCTGGTCCTAAGATGCATCAAGGTATCACTGACAAGGGGAACCTGGCAAAATGAAGGACAAGCTAATTCAAAAGCATACAATGAACTTCAAACTCACCTGCATTATAGTTACTGCAAAATATATATAGCATAAAAATGGAGCATCCTTCCTCAGAATTACATGTAAACGCTCTACACTGAAAAATATTGATAAAATTATTTTTTACATTCACCTAAAATGATTAATCATTAATTTTGGAAGTTGCTTTACACTTGTTTTTAATTTTGTATTGCAAGTGGTTACTTGATTAACTTTATTATCTATAAGTTTACTGAATAAGCTGACTGACCTTCGTCTATTAAATTATGTTAACCTGGCAGGGTTCTTCCAATTTCCTATACTAAACTGAATTCGTTCAAACTATCAACTTTTAGAAAATTATAAGTGTCTTTTGAGTGTAAGTGATTCAAAGGAGTGAAATTTAAAATTTCAACAATACTTGCAATACCTACAACTTGCATGATTTATGAAAGTCAATTCTGCAAGAAAATATTTCCACCTCCTTTTCATGGTAAGCATGAGTAGACATAAAAATCACTTCCTTCAAATACCATAACAATTGCACAATCTGATGTTGAACATAATATAAAGCAACAAAAACATGTGCTTGTCTCATACTTGTGATCGGCGGATAGTTTTTATATCTTCCTCTGACAACTCTGAAATATCTCCATAACCAGCACTCTCGTAATGATATCTCTTTTTCTCTGCCTTCCTGCCTTTAAGTCTTTTAGTCCCATACTCATATGACGATGAACTATTTTTCTGCAGAAATCTTGTAATTGACAGGCTCCTGTATTAATCATATCAATGGAATCAGCCAATGATCAAAGTGCATGTACAGACTCGAAGATTTCCATAATAAATAATGCCTATGGGGAAAGAAAATATTCTAATAAATTTTAAAACACTGAAAAAAGTAATGAAGTGTCCTCCTATGCTCTGAAAAAATAAAAGCACAATCACAGTTTTTTAAAATGCTGATTTGTACAAAAGGTTCTGGATATTCATTGCACAAGGTAACCATTCAAACATTCCAAATTACCAAGAGTTATCTTGCAAAGTGAGCCGACAACCTTCCTTGGTGTCATATCCCCTAGGATTCGTTAGTTTTCTTGCATGACCCCTAGCCCCGTGGTAATTTGGACTAGATGTGGATTTTAAGACCATACTATGTTAAATGAACTTATGTGTGGGTGTGATGGTTATGTGCTATAGATGCTAGTACTAATGAATGTAATTAATAAATTATAACATTATCACGTTATTGGTGAAATCTAAATGCATTGATTTTGTTTATACTAACTCAGACTAATGACTTGGTTGGTGAACTTGTGTGAGGTTTGTCAGTGGTTGCAGGTACCCAAGGTGCAAGATGAGGTGGATTCTTGTGGTCCAGTGCTAAGAGACAGACCAACGGAAATGCCATTTTTTTTAGTGTCAAGACTTTGCCTGTATTTTTCACCTAATCTAAGGTTCGTCTAAATTGATATAAATTATGTAGAGTGTTGTTAAATGATCCTTTACATGTAGTTTGAATGCACAAAGGATTGTCCAATCCATGTGTAACCTTGAGATTAGATGCTTCGTCCAATACGTAGTTGTCTGTGCTGCTTGTAAGGTAAAGGCATGAAGTCAACTACTATTTGAATCCAACAAATTAACCTAAGGACAAGGGTTAAGTAAATTTAAAAAATATAAATATAAATAAATAATAAATAACAATAAAATATAAATATAAATAAAATAAAAACACCTATGAATAAATACTTATAATGAAATAATTGGTAGGAGGGCACTTAATAAAATTAAAATCAAATAAATTATCATTGTTGCATTGAACCTGAAAAGAAAAAGGAAATATAAGTAATAAAAATAAATGTGAAGAAAACAGGAGGCGGCGTGAATGGAAGAGTTGACCTGCAGATACGCATTAAGAGGCTGCCTACTCCTTCCTACGGCTGGGAGACAGCCTACATTGATGGGGAATGGCCTTGAGCATGGTGGAGGATGGCGATCATGCCCTTAGGAAGCATGGCGACCTTTAGAGAGGCTACATTTTTCCAGAAATTGACCAAAAAAACGGCATGCTTTTTGGAGACCCAACCCCAGCCTCCTTAAATCTGCAATCTAGGGGTTTATTTCGGGAAGAAAAATCAGAGAAAAACAGGAGAGGAAAGAGGAGAATGAGGCGTTTGGTGATGGTTTGAGGGTTGCAAAAAAATTTGAAAATTTCCAAGCAAATGCTAGGGCATGAGAATAGGAGTGAGAAAATTCTTCCTAAAGCAAAGGAATCACCAAGACTTCTCTTTCCAAGTCAGTTTATTTGCTTTTGTTGACTCTCCTTCAATGTTTTCACCAATTCCTGTCATGAAACGTGCCTAAATATTTAAAAACACCCCTCCCATTAGGTCGTAACTCCTGTAACTCTGTTAATGTTTTGCTCAATGTCTTCAACCTTCACTAAGAAAGCCATTCTATTTTAAATTCTCAGTCTGTCCCTCTTGTCAAGATTTTGGGTAGGTATAGAGGAGATAAGCTAGCACCTATAAACTGTGTTATTTTGGTTTTATGAGGTTGTTGGAGGTGCTATCTTAGAGCTGCTCTCATTTTCAAAATCAGGTGGACATAATGTTATTACACCTTCATGTAGAGCTGCAACCTAGGGCATGAATACTATGGTGTTGTCACATAAGCATCAACACTCCATTCCATTCTACTGGTTGAAATAAAAGTTGTTCCAACAAATCATTCCCTTCTAACCCCGTCTCACACTCTAGTTCTCCTGGGTGGGTGAAGATTGAATATTTAATTGTACAGATGAAATATACTGTTGATTTAACCCATTTTCAAATATCTCTCATGTCTGAAACCTGGGAGAGGGCAATATTGAATAGTAATATGGATATCATATCAGCAAGCGTTATCCTTATGTTTATGACAATAATGAAATGTTATTTTACCAAGGAGTAGCAAATTCTCTTTGAGTCCATCCTTATTCTACCATGTTGTTAGGTTCTTAATGAACCACTTGAATACATGAAATTATTTAATGAATGTCAAGGCATGATGGAACTAGATAGGATAACTTTAAGCGTTAAGGGAGAAACAAGCATAAAGAAAACTAAGAAATGGGGAGATAAAAGTTCATATAACTAGATTACACATTTATCTAATGAAGGCGTTCGCTGATAAGACAGTCAATATTAGTGAAAACGGGTAAATTCTGTCCTAAAAGGAGAAATTTGTCACATACAAATTTATACCCTAAATATATATATATATATATATATATATATATATATATACTAGGTTGAGGAGGAGTGGGGATCATATGCAAACTAATACAGAAAGGATTAGTTCTCCCTACCTCCAATCGGAAAGAGTTTATGAGCGAGTAATGCTCCATCTATATGCACATTTTTGGAGTCCATTCATGGCTGTAATTAAACTGAGAACAGCTGCAATACCTTTAATCCGAGGGAATGGTAGTAGCAAACTGTCACTAGATGTGTGGCGAGTTGACTACCTTATCAGCTTTTGTTAGGACTGAATGGTTATCTCCGTTTTGGTTGAATAACAACCATAACAGTTTGAGAATGAATGTATTTTGAACCCCTTACGTAACACAACACCAGAATGGGTAGTTGAACCTTAGAGGTGGTTGGGCTTAGAACCTACATATTCCAAATTAGGAACCTCTCTTCCAATTATAGTGCTAAGCTAGGTGTAGGCACTAACTTTTACGACAACGGATGGAGTAGTACCCTATGAGGGCATAGGTAGAGGCAGTAAACTTCTAATATGTAGGCTATTCCTATCCATGTGAGGTGATCCTTGATGGAAAAATCCTATGACCCGCTCAAAGATAAGCTTATCCATGCTTGAGATTGACAATAGTCAAGGAACATACTATGCCGGCGGACTATTAGCCATACCACTTTGATAGCGGGATGGATTCTACCAAGAGCATGTGGGCCTTGGGCCAATGGCATGTTGGCGATGGACGTCCAATGCATGCTAGAGGGTTGGATGGTTTTCCGCTAGTAGCATGCGGGCCTTAGGGCCAACAGTATGCAAGCAATGGACCACCTTGCTTGCTTAGCTATCCAATGGACTACCAGGAAGAGAATCTCTAATGAAGCATAAGTAGGTAACCGGCTGGACATACCTCATAGAATTGATATGGTATAACCTAATATGGAGTTCGTATCTTAGTTTACTAGTGGTAGGAATACCTTGGGTAGCTAGTCATTAGGAAGTTGACCCTATGCACTACAAGCTGGTATAGATGTCTACTCTCTCACCATGGACCACAAAATCCGCTTGAACAGGTGGACAAGGATTATATTCACTTGGGGGGATCATACTGCATCCCCATGGTGAACCACTGCAAGTTAAAGACATGGAGTCTACATGACCTCGTAGAACACCTAAGGTATATGTTACCTATGATTCCTTCATTGACCATTTTGTTCTAAAATATTGGCATTATTGGAATGACTTGTCGTAGGCATGAATGGTAAATGATTTGTTGTTGGAAATTCACTTGCACTACTATCTTTAGTTGTTGATTAATCATTGATATCATGATTGTAATATAGGCAAAAAAAATTGTGCAAAATTCTTGGATCTTGTTAGGGTTGTTGTCACACTTGGAAAGCATGTTATATATGCCTTAAAAATTAGACAATAGGGACAATTAATGAATATAGGCACAAGGCATTATCTTTGACTCCTCTCAATGGTGAGCACAAATTCATAGATGCGGTGCGTTGTGGGGTCAGGGACAGCAATGCAAACTCAGCCAACCCTACGCCATTCTCCCTGCTTTGGGACCTTCCAACAAGGCTTGCGCTAGAAGATTGGGGATGAGGTTGTGCGGCGAAAGGATGCTATGTCTCCTCAATCGTCATCTCCAAAAGTCACCGATGGGACTGCTGCCTCTATGCACAATGGACCTGCGATTAGGGTTTCTCATGCGTCCTCTATTCCTATGATCCGGATGGATGGACTAGCCAAAGATCGAGAAGATTTTTTGCAAACAAATGCCTTGATTTGTAGATTCACTAAGGTATGGCCAAAATTGAGCGATTTGCATTCTTGGATTTCTGAAACCTGGAATAAGTTTATGGAGGAAGAAATTTGTTTGTTTCCCTACACTAGAGGGTTTTTTATTATTGAATTAGAATCCATTGACGACAAAGAATGGGTGCTGAAAATGGTCCATGGGTGTTCCAAGGTGACTTTTTGTGCATGAAACCTAGGTATCCGTCATTTGATCCGCGAACTGAAACATTTTCTACTGCTTTTTTCTAGGTGCGTCTGCCTTATCTTCCATTTCAATTCTGAGAATTAGATTGTTTGCAAGCCATCAACAATGGGTTAGGAAAGTTCCATTGCATTTCAAAAGAAACATTGAAATACCAAAGTTCCACCTATAAGCGCATCTGTGTGGAAATGGACCTTTCCAATGGTCTGCCAGCGGAGATCGCAATGAAGGTTGGTGATTGTTATTGGAGGCAGCCTGTGGATTATGAAAGAATAGCTTTTTGTTGCAGAAAGTGCTTCTCAACTGACCACTTCACGCTCCATTGTCAAAAGGTATTCATCCATATGCATGATTTTGGGGCGAGGTCCACCTGGTGGATTGGGGCAAAACCCAAACACTATGTTATACCACCTTGCTCTCAAAATGAGTCAAACTTGCTTCAAGATCCTACAGTAACTCAGCTAAGCACACAAAATGCTCCACCTAATAGCTCTCCAGATCTGCCAAATGGTTCTCAGTTGCTTGGTGTTTTTGGCTCAACTGGGGATGACTTCGCTACTTCTGTAGTCACATCTTCTTCAAACTTTGGGATTTCCCCCAAACCACAGGCATCTTCATTGGCATCACATCCCGAAGCAAGGCCATCTGATTGTTCTCCTCTATAGCTGGAGCAAGTTTGGACAAAGGTAAAAAGGAAGAAACAGGCATAATCAAAACCCAAGCACCAAATGACTTTAAGATCAGCATCAAAAGAGCAGAAGTTGGAAGGAAAGAGTAATCATGATACAGCTCCACGCAAAGGTTGTTTGAAGGTGGCAGGAAGAAAGGAGGCAGAAGGAGACATGAAGGAGAATGTCGAGGATGAGGTCCCCCAATTGTGGCCTCACTAGTTCATAGCTCCAGTCAAAAGCGTTTACATATATATATATATATATATATATATAATCTTAAGATGGAACTTAATATTAATGTTGAAATAGGTATTAAATATAAAATATTGATATCAACATTAATTTGGCATTAATACTAATGTTAATACCGATATTAGAATTAATAATAATAGTTACATTAATGACAATGTTCATACAGACTTTACCTTTGTTACTTAAATTAGCATTGTGGATAGGATTTAATATTAATTTTAGTATGAGATTATTCTTAATAGAAGCTAGGATTTATATTAAGGGCCATATTAGTATTGTCTATACTATCAATATTAACGTAAAATGGGTAATGTCAATAACTTTTCTCAAAAAAAAAAAAGGAGAGATAATAGGGATGGTAAAAGAATAGTGATCTTATAAATAATATTGTTATTTATATTAATGAGTAAGTTAACAATTAATTACTTATAAATAGGATATTGGTGTTAATATTAAGGATAGTATTGATATTAATATTATTAATAATTAATATTAAATTTGAGAGGAAGATTAATATTAGCATTTCTATTAATATTAGTAAATAATCATATTAATGATAATACTAAGAATAAACTTAGTGTCGGAGTTAGAATTAATTTGAAACATTAATATTAATATTATTTGCAATATTAATATTAATATTGAGAGTGAGATTAATATTAACATTACTATTAATAATAGCAAATAATAATTTTAATAATGATATTAAGAATAAACTTAGTGTTGGGGATAATATTAGTAATAATATTAAAAGATAATACTATTTTTAATAATAAATAGTAACATTGAGGGGAATCATACTAACTATGGCAATAATATAAATATTATTATATCGAATGATATTAATATTGGTAAATGTTAGTATAATTAATAAAAGAAATTTATTTTCATCAATAATAAAAGTATCATCATTATTAAGGGGAAAATGAATTCTCTCAGAAGTGTTAATAGTTGTATTTGTGTGTAAAGCCGAAAAGGGTAATAGGAGGAAAGAATACAAATATTTAAATTTGTATTATCCTTACCTCTATATCCATCATCATTTCAATACCCACCTGATACCTAACTCCGATAGCATTAGTATTAATTTTGAGAACGAATAATTATGTTGGAAACATTGGGCTTGTTAATAATTATTTTAATATTAAGAGAATTGGTGTAAATGTCGCTATGGATAAGAATGATACCAACCTTAGCTTTGAAAACAAGAATTTTGTAGTCCCGGTAAGCTAATAACATCCAACTTAATGTGGAGGTCAACCTAATCACTCAGGGTGAATATTGTTAACACTATCGTCATCAACCCTGACATTCATCGTAAACCTAACATCCTACCTAAGGATAACAATTAATGAACCCCATGTAACCTAGTTCCTAGAGCTGATTTGTTCTTCGTTTGAGGGTGTGTGCGATGGACTCCACGCACCCAACTGTGTTTACTCCTACACCCTGCTCTCAAGCGATGTGTCGACAATGATGTTGCACGAGCAACGTCACCCGATGTGTATAGTACACTACTATGCCTATGTATGGTTGGTATATTCATAGTGTTTCAACATTAACGTTTGGTGGTTGTGGTTTTGCCTTATGGTCAAATATAGGGCATTACTTAAGGTTCATATTCTCCCAAATGATGCTACCATGTGCCAATTTGAAATTAATCGAGCCATGTACTATTTTTTGGCTGCTTTTCAAGCAAGATTTTAAATTTGCTAATTTTTACAACTAATACACCAAAACTTGAATAAGTACTTTGACCTAAATATAACAAATCATTATATTGTATGATGATAATCCCACTAGAAGCATTAGTTGTAGTGTATGCTTTTTTTTTGGAAGCATAGAGTTCAAATATATATAAATGTGAGTATATAGTTAAAAAGCTTAAGTAAATATAAAAACAATTTCATATGTATGTGTGCGCGCGTTTGTGCGCATGTGTGCCAACACAACCACAAAAAAGTGATTCTTTGATATTGTATTTTTTAAAACTAGAATTTGTCATGGAGGGCAAGCATATTTTATTTTGCAAAAAATATGAAAAGATAAAAGAAAGATAAAGCTACTTATTAATAATTGTAATTTCTTGTAAGAAAAGAACAAAATTTTATGAGAAAATTCAATATGAGAGTAACTAGCCTCCTTTGTGGTGTTTCAAATTTATTGAACTGTGAGAAAAAGAAAATGGAGAGGAAAGACCCACTTGTTCATGGTTGTAGCTTTTTTATTCAGTAGAGGTGATAAAGATTTCTTCCTGGAAAAATGCCATGTCAATGGCACCGGCCTCATTTTTGATGTTACCAAATCTGTTGGACCATGCACCTGCAAAAATACAAGATTGGAGGAATAATCAAATATTTTTAATGTGGCTGTTAAGCATGAAAACATATTTAGAGACACTAGTTGTGAAGAAAACACAGGATGCTATTTGTGTTTACATTTATATAATGTGAGTGTTACTAATAAGAGAGAGGAAAAAAAGTGCAGAGGAGGAAAACAACAGCTATCTCTTGTTAGTGTTTTTATAGCTTCGGGAGCTATTTTCCCTTTGTTTAAGGCAGGTTGACCTTCTTGTAACAAATAATATTTTATATCCTTTATTTCCTAAGGGGGCCGACCTAGTGGAAAGGTCACCTATCCTTGTATATAATGAAGGTGATTTCATCTCATTTGCACAACACATTCATTCACTCTCTAATTCGCATCAAGCAAGCAGCAGAAGTTCGCACTCTTAGCAGCAGACTATTATTTTGTAGCAGCAGATATATTTCAAGGAGAAACATATTCAATTGTATCCTTGCATCTAGGAGAGGTGCTATTATTCATTGTATCAAATTCGGCCTTGTGTTGGGCCTGAGTTGTAAGCAGATTTCTGCTCTTATTTCTTCTATTATATAAGAGATATAGTTTGCTGGGTTTTTCTCCCTCGAGAAGGAGGGTTTTCCCAGGGTAAACTGCTGTGTTCATTAGTCTATTGTGTTGCATTTTCTGCTTATTACTTTTCTGATCCTAAAATTAACATCTCTTATATCCTAGGGAAGAAACAACATAGACCAAGTTGCCAATGAAGTTGAGGATGAAGAATATTAGATGGCAAGAGATAAGAATTTGGTTACCATGGTGCGGACCAATATATCTAGAATCCTCATTCTGTTGAGGTAGAATATTGTTACAGAAAAAGGCCCAAGTCCAGAATGACAAAAAGTTAGAAAAACCAGAAGTAATGCATTCCAGAACTCAAATATGAGATGCAGAAGTTCCATCCCATTGTGAAAGAGGCATTGTGTTTTCAGAACTTCAGTACAACCACACACGAAAGTCATGGTCATCTAGGTAGGGATATGTCTCTACACTTCTTATTTTATTATGTTCAAAATATCTCAGTCTCACAATTTTATAAAAGTTTGGCACAATAGTATGCTCTTCAGAAGACTATATCCACTGGAAGTGAACAGTTTTATATAGATGCATTAATGGTAAATGTGCTTGTAGAAAATAAAATTCTGTGACAAGAAACACGTACATCAATCTCTAATATCTTCAAGATAATATTTGGAATATTTCATGTTAATAAATAATACAATCTATTTGCCCCTACCCAAAAGAAGAGCACATAAAAGTCATCCACGTGCAGTGCCATAAAGTAAATATATGCATTCACATTGTCTGCACACATTCAGCAAGTACAATCACAGGTTTAAGAATTAACACGTTTTCCAGAAGTTTATATTTAGAGCTGTTTATACATACAATGCTCACTACACACATTAAACTCGACACATAGAAGGAATAATGGAAAAGTTACCAAGAACCATAGTTTTATTCATATATAAATGGATGTTCTTAAGGAAAGAGAGAAAAGTATAAAATCCAACATGGCTAGAATGAAAAAAAAATTGCATTTCCAGTTACAAAATCAAAATTCAAATTACAGCTCTTACAATAATTGATCCTTAATTGACTGAATGATTCATAAATAAACTTTTATCTTCCACTGCCTGAATGTCAAATATTTATAAATTGAATGACATAATAAATTTGCTGTGAAAGCATGGAAGTACAACATACCTGTCCAATCCATCCTGCTAACTCTTCAGGATTTGAAATTGTGGCAGATAGGCAGATTAGTTGCACTTCCTTTGGACAGTAAATAATCTACTTTTATGCAAATACAGTTTCTGAATCAGTATTTTCTGCCTTCAAGCTTATTGTTTTCATATCAAAACGAAGAAACAAGAATTGTATTAATGAGACACCTGTGCCTTAAGAACATGGTTTCAATGGAAGCATGGACAGCAATAGTAAACTAATACCACCTTCTAGAATGAAAAGTACACAAGCCCAAACGAAAGAGAAGCATAGCATTAGCCTATTCAACGGAATGTTGTAAAGGGAGAAATAGACAAGAAAATTTCTAGGCAAATATGCATACCGTCTCCTCCCAAACAGTTCCTCGAGAGATGTCACTCAAATAATGGACTTCATCTAAAACAACAAAATCCACTTGCTCTAATCCACTTCCCTCAGAGACTGTGTTGACACTGCCCCAAGAGGAAAGAAATTTTTATGTCATTTATTTCATCAAATATGTTCAAATTTATGCCATTTTCTTCCACCTATTTGTTCATATGCCTTTTGAAAAAGAAATTACCTGCTAAAAATAAGTGGGAAAACTCAGAGGCACATCAATAAAGGCAATCTGTAAGTTCTAACTCACTGTCATATTCAGAATAAAAATCACACTCAAGACAAATGCTTAAATGAATTGCAAACTAAAAGAGAATCATTCACCTCAACTGTTTTGCAGACAGTTGAAAAGAATTGAATTCTTATTATGATCTACAAAAATCAAAGTCAAGTTCCATGTAAGTGATTACAGTTGGCTCACATGTCCAAACATATAGCTTTTCTGAACCTAGATGTATGAACCTTGACCTTTTTGCTTGCTAACAACAGATGTGGTACTTTTTAAGGCACAACAATGAACAAACAATGTCTTTCAAGTGTTCGGTTTTAACTTTTCACTGTCTAATGGATGATTAGCCGTTCAGGCATGTGCTAAGCTCCAGGTCTTAGAAAGCATATCTTATATGATGAGGTACGAGCTCAGCGAGAGACTTCAGCCAACTTTCCTTCCATAGGGAGGGAAGTCAATTCCCTGAAGGGCTCCATAACATTTCATTATTTTTGGTAATACAATGGTTAATTTTACCAAAAACAGAATCAAATTTCTATTTTTAAAGCAATGAAGGCCAAATGTTTCTTATTAAGTGTAATAAAACCACAATGATAGCTTTCAAAAACAATACCACTCAACATGCATGCACTTAAGTCAGTGTGTCCATACTTCACATATAATCATGAGATGCTTCAAGGATTTAGGCCTTACTTCCATCTTCAGACCCCTTGTTATCCTACATGAATATTGAGCAACTCAAAACTCCAACATATCGGTGACTACATGAACCTAAGCTACCTTTTATCATAAATAAAGTGCACCACTCTTCTTGTAATCCCAAGTGTCAAGGTGTGAGTTATAGCAACTGATTCAAGAGACACTAATGACTTCATATGAGTTGATATAAGAATTGAAGATGTTTCACATTAAAGGAGGGCTTCAAACCAGGGATACACTAGGACACGTCCCCAAGCTTTTTCTGGCTATCCCCATATCTATCGCATTTCAGAGACATGGGGATTTGTTGGAAATGTCTCCAGGCCACTCCCAGTTGCCCCTGCTGGTACAAAAATGGCATCAGCCATCCAGAAATATCCAAGGCCTAGTGGTCCAAAAAGATCCAGGGCTGGCTGGCCCTCCTCGGGACAGCCAGTGACATTAACAATGTCTCTCAACCATACCAGGGTCAGTCAGCCATCCCCTGATACCAGGAACATTTTTAAAAAGAAAAAAAAAAATCTTCCCATGACAACAAAAAATCTGTTGGCGTTTCAATTCGCACCTCTGGAATGCAGATTAGAAACGGACAGCTATGCACAAATAAACTGCTCCTCGAATTAGGAGGGGAAGCTCCCTCTTTGCTGATGTTGCTTAAAGAAAGTAAAATAAAACTAATTTGCCTATCTTTTTGTTTGACTAAGAGCACAAGGTTATAAAACTCAAGCGTCGTAGCTGAGATTTTCTCTTTTAGAAGTTCAACTACGACTTAGCCTACTCTAATAATGTTTCCAACTACTCAAGTACACGCAAAGCATGAGAGTTAGAAATGGACAAGGAAGGATTCTTTGACATAAATACTTAAATAAACTTTCGTCCAACGCATATCTACTGTACTTTCAAAGCAAGCTAAAATAGAGATCATATAAGCATAACACATAAAACGGAAATCTAAGACATTATATCAGGGCAACAAAGTAGGCACAAGACTTTATTTTCTCAAATCTCAAGAACAAAAGATTACACTTTTGGGACAGCAGGACTGTAGCAAAATAGGCATACAGCTTAGCGATCAACCAAAACACATTGACACAAGTAACATAAGGACTGAACAATAACTTGCAGCAAAAACAAGCATACAAGCTTGCTCTAACACTAAGTGAACTAAAACTGAACAACAACTTGCAAGCAAAATAGGCTCAGCAATTTGCTATTACAATAACCGTAAAAAAAAAATGGGCAAGGCTGCCCTTATTTATACACAAGCAGAGGAGTAGGGAACCCTAAAATCTCCTTGCTTTTACAACTAAGACTTGCCAACATACAAGCTTTATTTCTAAAACTAAAACAAGATAGCTATCTAACAACCTATGAAAGCATAAAAACAAGGAAAGTGCCAACTATTACAACTTGTTTTCTTTTCTCTTTCAAAGAATGGATAAGCCTAGGACAAGAATAGAAAGAAAGCGTGAAATAAGGATGGAAAGAAAGCTCAGAGAAAATTATTGCTTTAAATCTCAACCACATCCACTCAAAAGCTAGAAACTACCTCTCTATCAAGTGCATTGATACTATCTATAGCAAAATTCTGCTTTTCCAGGATCTCTTCTCCTCCTGCAATTGAACTTAGGAAATCTTTGACATCTTCAGCTTCTTTATCAAATCTTGCTAATCTCGACGACTCTGCAATTGGAGTGATGACCTTTCATAAATATATCCTCTTGCTTCAACATATCTTTTTTTTTTCACTATGTGTGATCTTCTGACATTCCTCAGTTTCTTCTGCAGCTTTTATACTTTTGACACTTCTGATTTTTCAATGGAAGAGTATTGTACAACTCTTTTCCAATACTTGACCTTTTGCTCATACCACACCTTTTCACGTTCTTCAATTGAGATGATGATGTTTTCTATTCATGGTGGTATTGTAAAGCCCTTCTCAACATTGTCCGGCCTAAGGCTGCAAACAACTCTTCCATCTGCTGCTTGAATTTTCTGTGTTTTGAGGTTATAATGCTTGATACAAGCAATTACGAACTCTAGACTTTGCACTGAGATGGGAATTGATGCTACTGCAAGTAATCCAGAATGACCAAGGTGTCTGATTGCAACATTGTCTGCATCTTCCAAAGCACGTAAATTGAACACTGGTTTTATATGATGCAAATCAGCTTCAATAGTTTTAATGAAATCATGATACAACACTGCCTTGGCTCTAAATTCGATGGGAGAATACTCCATATTGAAAAACTTGAAGATCGACTGTAAACTTGACTATGCTCAGACAAGTTCTGCACAAATTCTAAATTTAGCTTGCTGATTTTTCTTCTTCAAATGGGAAGATTTTCAAAACTAATCTGAGATATGGGTTTTGTAGAGAATCTCGTTGCAACAAGACCCAGATCATTTGTTTTTGAAAATTGTTGATGGCTGGTTGAAAAAGCAGGAACCCTAATTGTTGAATTTTTTTGAAAAAAAGTTGAGAGTTGGGTTTTGTGCAAAATCACATTTTGGATGAATTCAGTTGGTCAAATTTTGAAAATACTGAAGGTTTCTTGAACATGCGTGAAAAAAGCAGGTTTTTGAAAATTGAAAAATCTTCCAAAGTTATTGAGAATCATGAACCAAGACGACCTAGATTGCTGAAAATTGAAAAAGATCACCCCTTTCTTCTGAAAATAGATGCCCTAGAAAAATAAAGCATGAAAAAGTGTCTCTTAGCAACCTGATCAGGAAAATATGAAGAACTCTAAAAAATCACCAAGTTTTGGCTTTCAAATCTTTGATGAAGAAAAATTTTATGTTTCTCCTCACTTGCTCTTAGACGCCACTTGCAAAAATTGTAAGAATGAATGCACAAGGCATTCATTAAATAGGTTTTCAGGTTGAAAACTTGTTTTACTCTCCAGCTTTAAAACTTTGTGAAGCCAATCCTGAGTAGGTTCATTGAATGTGGACACTTTTCAGAAAGTTTCATGATGAAAACTTGAAAATTTGACTAAGGCATCGAGCCTTGGGCGCCTTTCTTGTCTAGAGGTGTTTTTCCTCTCCAGACAGCCAATTTTCTAACAAATTTCAACTTTTTCTTGAGTTTTGACCCCAATTTGATCTTGATTTCCGGAAGCTCGGTGAATTTTGTGAGCTGACTGATGATCTTGTTGCGAAGCCTAATTGAATCTAAAGAAATTATCCTAAAGGCAACTTTGGATAAAAAACATCATCTTGACTTTCAAAATGTTGGGCGCCCTTAGCTAGCTGGGGCCCCCATCATTGCCAGTGTTAGCCATGTTCGACATTTTTTCAATTTTTGTGTTCTCTCTGATCTTTTGATGAATTTGTGATTTCGGGGAGCTAGACTGACCCGATGAACTAACTGTCAAACTCACTAGATAGCTTGATGAATTCTGAGGGGGGTCTTCTGGAAGTGATTGCCTCGAAAAAGTAGTTTTGGGGGGTCAAAAGCTTGGGCACCCCTGGCTAGCTGGGGCGCCCATCTCCTCCAAAGATACTTTCTTTTTCTATTTTCTATCTTCCGCTTTTGACTTTTTTAGTTTTGCACAAGTTTACCCCTCTGTTCAGTCTATGATATCTTATGACTGCCAACTCTAATGAGCTTGCTAATGATTGTGTTGGAGAGCCAGTGCCAATCTGAAGAAATGCTCTTGGAGATGACTAACCCTAATTTTACCTTCTGGATGCTCAAATCATTGGGTGCCCCTGGCTACCTAGGGCGCCCATCCTTGCCAAACTTTAGTCATTTTCTAAACTCATTTTCAACCTTCACACTTGACCTCCATGCTTTGTCATCTATTTGATCTGAATTGTTGGCAACTGACAAGCCTGATGATCTGGCTAAGATATTCAATGGAAAACTAACATAATTCTAAAGACAGTGACTGATCTGGCAAACCCTAATTGCTAGGTTTGGTGCTCTAAAACCCTGGGTGCCCCTGGCTAACCGGGGCGCCCAAAGTTTCCAGAGTTAGTTTATTTTCTCATATTTTCATGGTTTGCAATTTGCCACTTTGTCAAGACTCCTCCGATCGATCTAAGATTCTGGTGGACTGACTAATCAGATGATCTTGCTAATGAGTTCATTGTGGAGCTTGCTGGGTTCTGACCAACATTGGCTGGGAAGCACAAACCCTAATTCTATTATTTGAAGCCTTGAAAGACTAGGCGCCCCTAGCTAGCTGGGGCGCCCATGCATGGCAGTGTTAGTTTTTATTTCATCTTTTTCACCTTTCTCCTCATTCCTCGTGCCCACTGTTGCTTTGACTGCCAGAGACATGAAAAATGGCTAATGCAAAGAATTTCAGGCGCCTTGACTAGACTAGGATCAGATGATCTTGCTAATGAGTTCATTGTGGAGCTTGCTGGGTTCTGACCAACATTGGCTGGGAAGCACAAACCCTAATTCTATTATTTGAAGCCTTGAAAGACTAGGCGCCCCTAGCTAGCCGGGGCGCCCATGCATGGCAGTGTTAGTTTTTATTTCATCTTTTTCACCTTTCTCCTCATTCCTCGTGCCCACTGTTGCTTTGACTGCCAGAGACATGAAAAATGGCTAATGCAAAGAATTTCAGGCGCCTTGACTAGACTAGGGCGCCTGGACTTTCCAGTGTTAGCCAAAATTTTGCAGCTTTCAAGATTTTCCAACCTTCATTCTTTGTGCTTCATTCCTAGATCATCTTTTGTCGCTTATTGATTTGTGTGGTGCCTGAGACTCTGAATCTGACACCTTGTAGTTGAGCAACCTCCATTAATGGCCTTGGAGCTCCTAAAACAGCTTCTGAAAAAGCAAAATAGACCCACTAGGGCAAAACTGATCTTTTGACGATTCTGACTAGACCAACCTGATTGTTGTACCCAAAACCAAAATTTTTGCTTCACTAAGGCATTTTGCTTAATTGAGTCTTAATCTTGTTAAAGTGTTGTCAGAAGGTCGTTTTTGGGGTTTTTAAATATGGAGTTGGTGTCAGTGTCATGTCAGTCTGTCACTGAAAAGATTTAAGAAAAGTGAAAATCTGAACAAAAACATCAAAATTTTCTATCTCTGGAGAAGGGAGCACATTTTCAAAAGGGCGCCCTATCTTTTAGGGGCTCAGATCCTGTTTTTAGGATTTGTCACCTCCAGCAGACATTCGTCCGGCATCACGTCAGCTTTGCAGTGAGCTATCAAGTCTGTCAAACGGACCTGTTTCGAGCAAGTTGTGGTGAATACAGCGCAAAACAAGGCGAAAGTGAAAATTGACTAACACTGGTAAAAAGCGCAGCTTTTGGGAATGGCGCCCATCTTTTTGAGGTGCCAAATGAAGGTTTTTGGCTAAATGCCATCCAAGATGTTTGTCTCACTTTTGTTCAAGCTTCGCAACGCATCCGTTAGTGGGTGAATCTGAGTTGCTGAAGTGCCTGAACCTGAGGTCAAACGTAGGGTCAAATCTTAGTCAGAACGTCAGAGGAAAAAGCAAAAGAGCACATTTTAGGAAAGGCGCCTAAGCTTTTCAAGCCTTTAATGCTTTCTTTCTGATGATTTTAGATATTCAATGTGTCCGTGTTACGTTCAGCTTTCCGTTGCCTGTCTCCGTCAGTTCGTGAGATGCCTCAGCAGCTTGCAGTCGAGGTTTTTGTGATATTCTAGTCAGTTCCTGAAATGGCTAAGTCTGGGATGAAAAGAGCAACTTTTGAAAAAGGCGCCCTTGTTTTTCACCCCTCAGATGTCGTTTTCTTGGGAAATGTGCCTTTGCAGCTGTTGTGCAGAATGATGTCAGCTACGCAGTGAACCTGAGATCCAGTCCTGAAAGTTGATAAAACGAAGTTATGAAGGATTTATTTTTCCCTTCGTACGAAATAGAAGTCAAAATTTGACTAAGTCAGAGAAAAAGAGCAGCTTTTAAAAAGGTGCTTGGATTTTTGAGTCTTTAGATGTCAGTTTTATGACGTGCAGTCTCAAGATATCTTTTGATCAGTTTTCGCTAAGCTTTGCAATGCACCTGTCAGCCAATCAATCGGAGAAGTCAGTCAACCGGTGTCAGAGGATGAACAGAGGTCCCGACAGAGGTTTTAACCTAAATTTTCATGAAATTTGGCTAAGTCTGGAATTCGCCTTAAGAGGTCAAAGTTGAGTTTTCGAAAGAGAGTTGAATGGACGCCTTAACTGGAGTTTTGACTGCAGTTAGACTAAACGATTTCTAGGTTGTCATCTTCAGTTCATATGTTGGCATGTGGAGTGATCTTTCAGTTTGCATGTCGAGTTAACTAGTTTGCATGTTCAGTTAACTATCTTGCATGTTGAGTTAACTTGATTGCATGTCCACTTAACTGAAGATTATCACTGAATGTCAACTAAAGTCCACATGCATGGCGAATTTGGTTGCAGTTGTGAAGATTTTAGTGAAGATGGCGCTTCATTAAATGTCAACTGGAGTTCAAGTGGGACGAATTGAATGATGAAGCATATTTTAGTGAAGTATGGCGCATGAAGTTGTTAACTTTAGTTCCAAAAGGGTCGCCATATTTAGGTTTGAATAGTGAAGCATGAATTGGTGAAGATACGCACTTTTCAAGGAATGGCAACTTTAGTTCCAAAAGGGTTGCTATATTTAGATTTTATTGATTAAAGCATGTGAAGTTGGCGCACTTCTTGAAGGTCAACTGAAGATTGAAAAGGGTCCCTATTTTTAGATTGTTTATTGCATGAAGATGGCGAATTCCTCATCTCAATCAAGATGACTAACTTCAGTTATCTAAAGACACGCCTTAGGTCAAATTTGTGAATCATAAAGCAAGTTTGAAGATGGCAAATTTATTATAGATTGCTAACTGAAGTCAAAGTCATATGAAGTTGTTAACTGAAGACTTGTAAGGCAAACCCTAATGCATGGTGCTTTAATTAGCTTATCTCAGTTCCAGTTAACTTAAATGGGGTCCAATTAGAAGCCAAGCGCCATTTTCCATGAATTCTTTGCTTAGTGCGAATTTTCTATGATGAAAATCTATATATTTCAAGAATGGCGTCCATTATTTCATCATCTTTTGCTCTGAAGCTCTTATTCTTCTTGAGTGACCAGCAAGCTGAAGGTGATTCAGGTGTCCGAATTCAGCGTTCTTCAAAGCAACGAGTTCAGATTGTTCAGAGGAAGAAGATTCTAGACTTTATTTTCTCTTTGCATGCAGGTTTTATCAAATTCCAGAGAAGAGGTTGGCAGATTTTTCAGAAGCAGACAAGCAAAACTTTCTATCTTCTGTCTTATTTCTTCTATTTCTCATCTTAGGTACTTTATGCGTAATGAAATTCAGCTACAGTAGAATCTGATCATCGGGGTTATATTTGACATTGCGGTAGGGGCCGTGCTAGATTTTTTTGAAAATAAAGCCTAACTTTTCATTCACGGAAGCTCATGCACCTTTTCAGAGAATCTCTTTGCATGGAAGCGAATCACATTTTAGAGAATCCGGCTATAAGGTTTGTTAATTGATTGTGCACAAAACCCACGTTTCAGAAAAACTTCGAAAATTTCTTTCGTCAGAGGCTATTTTAGCTTTGTCCAGAGGTTTTCAGAAAGTTCTCCAAATATATTCGACTTTACAGTCAAAAGTCATCATTTTCAAAATGCAGTTCAATCTCATTGATTACAAGGTGAAATCGGCTCTCACACATAATTTCATCAAAACGTCAGATACGGACCTAAATCATGTTTATCCAGTGGTCAATCTGAGCAGTTTGGAAGGTGTTAACAGCAATTCATTGAGGAATCTTGAGCGTTCCGGGTTGTTGGCAGCGGCATCTATTCCTGTTACTACTTTTGATCTTGAGTTCGTACTTGCTTGCATTAAGCATTATGACTCGTCTTCACGACAAATCAGATCAGCAGATGGCAGGGTTGTTTGCGATTCCTCAATCGAAGGACATGAAAATGTTTGCTATTCCTCTCGTTGAGATCCTTCAGCATGGTTCTTGAGGCTTGTGAGAAGATATGGAATGCTGATCAGCAACGTTCGCAGAGGAAAGTGGCTCAGAAATGGTTGACAGTTCAGAAGACTAATTTGCCTAAGAAGGTTGGTCGCGGTGAATTTAAAGAGGAAGTTGTTGTTTTGATAACTTTACTTAACCGAGTTACCGGTCAATCAGATGCTAGCACTTTTCGTCCATGGATGTTCTACCTGATTACCAGAATTCTTGATGGTACAGAGCGTTTTGATTGGGCTATGCTGATTAGTGATTGCTTACATCAGCAAATTACTAACTTTCTCAAGTATCATGAGTTTCATATGATATCCTATTTGGTTTACTTGGTTTCTTTTCAAGGTAGCTACAGGTTTCTTAAAACCAATGGCACTCTCGGTATTCAGCGTGTTCATGAGTTTTATCCTCAGTTGGAGTTTTCTCAATCCGAGCAGGACTTCCAAGCAGTGAATGATCACTTTTCCATGAGAACAGTAAGAGATCTTGATGATGAAATGCACATTCGTATTTCTGCCGAGGCCAAATCAGCGATGGAGACTTGGGCGGATTGGTTTATCCAGTTCCCTACTCTCACATATATCCGAGTTTATGGATTATGTTGGAGAAACCCACGATATTTACCAGATACCCTTAGGATAAAGCTCATTTTATGGAGTTCCTCAGACCAGTCACGGCATATTTCATTTCTTTCCGTGAGTGCGTCATAGGCTGCCGAGCTAATTTTCATTGGGAATTTTCACATGCGATGCGACGACAGATGCCAGGTTTATATCTACTGAGATGGAAAGGTTCAAACTCAAGACTTATACTGAGAGGCGTTCCTATGATCCTCTCGGTCATTATGCAGATCGGTTAGAGCGAAGGATTGCACATGCGCCAGCACTTGAAGACTTCTGGGCTAATTGTGAAGATGAATTCGAGGTCCGTCGTCGTCACTACTGTAGACTCACTATTGGTCAGCTCTTTGATTACTTGTCAGAAGATGTTGATGGTCTATCGGATGATGATGGAGAAGTTCTTCTCAATTCATATGTCAAGGATCAAGTTGCTCGGCAGCCACTTCGCTCACCTGATTGGTATGCCAAGGAGAATATTTCTATCGAAGAGGTTTCCAGATCAGTTATCAAGACTAGCAAGTTGTTCTTGGAGAGCAAACGTACACGGAAGTCAGTTCCTGTAGCAGAGCCGCCAAAGGATTTCTCTTCGTTGCCTTCTACTTCTAGAGCAAGACCCAGAGTCAAGGCCATTATAATACCTCCTGAAGGGGTTAGACTTAGTGGAAACACAGGGAAAAGAGCTACTGGTAAGAGGAAGCAAAAACAAGTTGAGAATGTTCCTGAGGTTCCAGTAGAGACAGTTATTCAGGCCGAGCCTCATGTTTCTCCTCCTAGTTCACCTCATGAACAGCCTATTGACATAAGTTCTGAGCCTGAGACACCAATTCAAGCTGGATCGGAGACACCTGAACCACCACAGGTTGATACATCAGGGACAGTCTCTCTGCGAATTGAGAATATTGTTCAGTCTTGTTGGCTCGAGAAGTCTTTAGGGAGACAGAGGCGTGAACCTTCATACAACCTTGACTTATCTGAGTTCGGTGAACCTTATCAGAAAAGGTCAAACAAGAAGATCAAGAAACAAGTGCACATTGAGAAGACTCCAGAATCAGAAATCGTTATTGAAGTTGCAGTTCCTCCAGAGGGTAAAAGCTTAGATGAAGTCGAGGTTGGTGACTTTACATTTACTAAGGCTAATCTTGGCAGGACTACACGAGAGACAGATGTATCTCTTCTGAAGATTGTTACCAATAATCTTGAAGAGCGTATCACCAAAGATGGAGAAGATAAGGCATTACTTAAAGCTGAAATTGGTCAGCTTCGTCGATACATTTCTGATCTTGTTCATGGGAATTCGAGTAGAACACCTGGTTTTCCTCAGCATACACCTGCAGAACAACAAAAATTGGATCAGTTGGTCAGTCATGGCAGACTTTTAGACAACTGGATTGAAAGTTTAGTTGCTGCTGGTAAAACTCTTCTTGCAGATTTGTATCGGTTGAGAAGTGATGCGCATAAGGTTCGTCAGAATGTTCAGTCACTTGAGATTGCGGTTGCAGAGAACTTGGCAAAGGATCGTGTTCTGGTATCTCAGTTGTCAGTTGCATACGATGCCTTGGAGATTGATGAGGATCAGGAGAAAGTCTTTACTTGGAGAGAGCAGCACCTTCTCAGAATGGAAATATGTGAGAAGATCTCTACTAAATTGTTTTCACTCAAGGATGATGTGGTTGGAGTACTTGCACTGGTCAGTGGCTTCGTTGTTCAGATTCCGTGTCATTATCTTCTGGAAGATGGCACATATGTTGAGTTGGATAAAGTTCAAGTAGAGTTCGAGAAGCTAATTCATGACAGCCTTGAAGGTGAACCTATGGCGCCTAGGTTAGAGAATATTTCAGTGATTGCAGCCAGTTTCAGAAAGGCGACTGAAGAATGTAAAGATGGCATGCATACGATCACAGAAAGTGGCAGAGAACTAAAGAAACAGATTGTTGTTTTGAGCAGCGTTAAAGTGCCAGATGACAGAGAGATCGATGAGTTCTTGGTCGAAGTGTTAGACCGAGTTGACATGGAGTGATCTGCCAGTTGGAACCTGCAGTTAATTTTGAGGGTTGAGTCCTGAACAGCAGTTAACTCGACTTTCAGTCTTGAGTTTACTTGCTGATTTAATGCATGCTTATCTCATCCTTGGAATTATCAACACAGGAGCTAGGGTTAGGGTTTCCAGTTAACTGAAGGTAGTGTCCAGTTAACTTTGCTTTAAATAAGGACATGCATGCTTGCACATGGTCCATTTAGGTTATTTGTACCAGTTAACTGATGGTAGCTTTCCAGTTAACTGTATAGTTTACTTCATTAGGGTTTGGCTCATAGCTTGCATGCATTGCGAGAACTGTAGATGACACAAGGTGATTTTAGGGTTCCCTACACCTTGATGTATATAAATAAGAGCTTTTGCTCATTTGTAATTAACTTTTGCTTGAGAGAGAAATATATGCTACGCCTACCTCGCCCTCAATATTGCTCTTTTGGTATTTGTTCATGCGTCTTTGCTATTACAGTTAATTGTTATGCCACACAGGGTTTCATGCAATTGTGATAGTGGATTCTTTCCATAGTTTAGATAAATCTGTCTTGTGAATCTTTTGTCATTATTGATCAAGCGTTATGCCACATAGGGTTTCGTGAGATTGTGATGATAAATCTGTTTTGAGAAGTCTTTACTATTATGATCAAGTGTTATGCCACATAGGGTTCCATAAGATTGTCATGGTAAATACTTCCCTTAGTTTAGATAAATCTGTTTTGTGAATCTTTTATCATTTTAATCGAGTGTTATGCCACATAGGGTTTCATAAGATTGTGATGATAAATCTGTTTTGCGAGTCTTTACTATTATAATCAAGTGTTATGCCACATAGGGTTTCATAAGATTATCATGGTAAATTCTTGAATCTGTTTTGTGCCAATAGACTTGTTCAGATTGAATAGTCTCGTTAAATCTGAATCGTTATTGGATATAATTGTTAAGTTATTAAGTTTAGTTGTAGTTAGTGAATCTGAAACGAGAAAACTCAGCTACAGCATTATTGGACAAGGCCTTGTACCTCTGACTGAAACAAAAAGACAGGAATTAGTTTAGTTTATTTTCGCTGCAGATATTTTTGTAAAACTGGCAGGGAGCTTCCCCTCCTAATTTGAAGAGCACTCATTTAAGTGATGTACATAGAACGTTATTGTTAACCACTTACTCAGAGGTGTTAGTTGTTATGCCAACAAAGGCGTGAAAACCAAAGAGATTGAATATATCTGCAACTAAAAACAATTGAATTTGAGCCTTCAAATTGAAGGGCGCCCCTAAGCTACAGGGGCGCAGATTTGCTCTCTGCTAGATATTTTCCTCCATTTCGCGCTCAGCGAACACCGTGTCGGCTGCTAAGTTGACCACGTAGAAGCGTTACTATTGCTAATGCGTGTGACTGTATTTTACCACTTTCACATGTACGGTTGCTGTAAAGTTGATTTGCACGTTGATCAAGCGCAAGCATCTCCCATGTTATAAAGTGAAATGTTTCTAGACTTAAAAATATTTTTTGCACTTTTTGCCATTTGAAAATCCCCTCCGTCGTGAAGCATCTTTTTCAGCTTCTTTCATCATAGAATATTTTGCTTTGAGTTTCAGGCTTAGATTTTGACACCTGGTACTGGCCAACTGCCATTGACGACCTCAGAGGCCCTAACTTTCTTCTGAAAAAGTGAAAACTACCCACCAGGCTTAAACTAACTTTTAACTAAAACTAACTTCACCACTGTGATCGTGATGTGAAATAAGCCAATCAAAATTAATTTCAGCCAATTTTGACAAGTTTCAATTTTTAGGGTTTTGCGACTTGAATCAAGGGTACTTGAAACCATAATTTTCAATTTTTCTCAAATTTTACCAGTATCCTCCCAACATCAAATTGACTCAAAATCAATACTTGATTTGCCCAAAATCTATGTTTTGACATCATTTTAACAAGGTTTAGACTCTTTTAAGCAAAATGCCTTAATGAAGCAAAAAAATTGGTTTGGGTACAACACTATCAACCAAGTATCACTGTCAGATTGTATATTACTTGAAGGAGCGGAGATGAATAGGAATCCTTCTGAATCGACTTTAGAATGACTTGAATCCTTCTGAGATGTCTCTATGTCAATTTCTGCAGTAGAAACATGTTGCATTAACTTTAATTTGCAATCTCGGGCATAGTGTCCATACTTGTCGCACCTATAACACTGAATATGAGAGAGATCCTTCTTTTTCGATTTTGGAACAAAATCTGATTTTCTGTGTCTATTCCTCTTTCTTCCTTTGCCTCTTTCTCTAGTAGTATGTGTAGCAAGAACTTGATTTTCTTCATCATGAGAGTTTCGCCCAATTCCTCTTGCTGCCAATTTGGTTTCTTCTTGAATACAGTTAGCTCGAAGACGATCAAACTCGGGCAACTTGGATCTCCCACTGATGCTTTGAATAAAAGGTTCCCAAGATTGGGGAAGACCATTTAGTGCCAACATAACAAGATCTCTGTCTGCAATTATATCCCCAATAGTGCTCAACTGATCTCTCAAATTAGAAATCTTCATAAAGAATGAAATGACTGAATCTTCTTTAGCCATTTTTACATGATGAAGCTGTTGTCTCAAAGCAACGGCTCTGCTGGTATTGTTGATCTCATACAATCCTTTTAGAGTATCAAACATTTCTTTAGCTATCTTCATCTTGGAGATGATCGGTATTAGGTGATCCATCACGGAATCTATCATGATCTTTCTAGCTTTCGTGCCATTTTTCTTCCACTGGATTTTCTCTGTGTCTTCAGACGGCTCAGGCATGTCATTTTCTACGAATTCTAGAAGATCATTCTCCTCTAAGGCAATGAGTACCCTGGGTTTTGAAGAGTTGAAGTTTGAAGCTCCATCAAGCCTATCTTCTACCTTGACACCGGTCACCATCTTCTTTTTCTGAGAACCCTAGGTTTCTGTTGTAGATTTGCTCCTCCAAATATCTGATTTTTAGATCTGCACAAATTCACCTTCAAAGTTTGCCCTTAGGTCTGCAATAATTCACCTTGAAGATCTGCCCTTAGGTTTGCAATAATTCGCCTCCTTAGATCTACAATAATTCGCATTCAAGGTCTGCCCTAGTTCACCTTCAAGATCTGCCCTTCGGTCTGTTCCGAATGGGAATAATATTGAATGAAGAATGCTTAGACAAATCTGATCAGATCTTCCCCTAAACCCGCTCTGACACCATGTTAGTTTTGGATTAGATTTAACAGAAAATAGAAAAGTAAACATAGAGAACAATGAACACCGAATTTACCCTGGGAAAACCCTCCTACTTTAGGGAGAAAAACCTAGCAAGATATTCTCTTATAAATCAGAAAAATAAGTGCAGAAATAGCACTCAAAATCAGGCCCTAGAAAGGCCGAATCTCATACAATGAATTTGCACTTGAAAATAGTGGGATTTCGTTGAATACACAAAAAAAAACACTTCTCCTTGAAGTGAATCTGCTGCTCTTGAGAGTGAACCTGCTGTTGAAGAAATTCGAATTGGAATGGAGTGAATTGCTTGATTAAAGTGGAGACACATTCTCCTTTATATACATGACTAGGCGACCTCTCTTCTAGAGCCGACCTAGTAATATAATATTTTGTTTAACAAATGATAGGCCAACCTACCTATGATTAAGTTTGCTTAGGGAAATACCTCCTGCAGCTATAAAACACTAACAATAAATACGTGCTATTTTGCACTTAGATTTCTAATTTTAATTGTCAAGCTTGCATATTGTTGAAACTGCTTTTCATTGAGTATTTGTGATTGTTAATCCAAAACTCAATGTTTATTCATTGAATAGAATTTATTGCACTTATCTTGCTTCTAAGTTTCTATTGAGCTGTTTTGTTGTGTGTTGGAGTATATTAAGTAACTTCTACCAAATTTGCAAGCTTTGTATTACAAATCTTTTTGAAGTTAGATATCATGACTTTGTACCAAGTTCTTCATTTACTTTACCAAATCCATCAAATTTTTTATGCATTAGTTTATTCAATTTGTAAGTGTACTTGTATTGTTGAGTCTTTGCATTTAGTTGAACAACACAAGCATGTAGTTGTAGGATTTCTTTCAATCAAAAAGCCCAAAATCTTTTATCTATTTCTGATGTATCGAATCTCTTTGTGCTTTAGATTGAGAAAACAAAGAAAAAGGTTTTTATTTAGTTAGTTTGTATGATATACTCAAAATCACCATAGAAAGCATTATAAAGATTATAAATAAGCAAGTACACCTTGTGCAATTTAGGTTTTTCTTTTTTGAAGTGAGTTTCCCTTTCTAATTTGAAGAGAAGCTCTACTACACATTTATTTCATTTTTGTGCCGCACTAAAAGGTGCAAATTAAAACGCTAACAAGATTCGCATTCGGTGATGTTATTTGTGCATGAAAAGTTAAGGCAAAAAGAAAGAGGATTAGGGTCACCAAAAGGAGGAATAAGGATAGCACCTATCCCTAAACTTGGCTTGCATCGAGAGGCGTTAATTTTTTTTTCCCAAGGATAGTTGATGTCAACAACAAGAATGTGTTCATCAAGAAAAGTTTCAAAGATAGGAGAAGAGGAAGGAGCATTGGTGAGGTGGTCCACCAAAGCGCGAGCCTTATTTTCCTTTTACGAGACAAATTTAAGATCAAAGTTAGTGAAAAGCATGACCTACTAAGTTGCACATTTACAAAGATTCATCTTAGAGGGAAGGGGCTTAGGAGGATCATGTTTGACGATAACATTTGTTTTAGAATGAAATATATAATGACAAAGCTTCTAAGAAGTGAACACAATTGCTAGCCACTACTTTTCAATATATTTGTAACATGTCTTATAATCAAGCAAAGTGCAAATAACATAGTAGATGATGTGTTCCGTACCATCATCATGATGATGGGTGAGAAGGGCACTAAGAGCATAATCAATGGCTAATCTGAAAAATTAGAATGAGTAGACATTTGGACCATCAAATTCATGCCATTCTAACACATTGAATGTTATCAAGAGGCCCAATGGAGGTATGTGTTGTCATATCTATATCATAGAGATGTTTCTAGACAGTGCACTATGTATTTTATGATTATGATGGCTTTGGGATGTTACAAGACATCTTGGAATCTTTATTGGCAAATGATATAACTTCTAACATTGATTTAACTCATTTAGGGCCTCCCAAACATTTATGTTGCAAGGGAAAAATGAATGTGAAGATGGAATCAAAGTTGGATTTGATTGCATATCCTGATAACTCTCAAAAAATAATGCCAATTTCAAAAACCACAACACCTATTTTCAATTCTAGATAAAAAAATTATGGCCTTTGGAAGATCTAGGTAAAGTTGTTGACAAAATGAGTGAACCCTAATACACCCCCAACAAATTGGAATCCACCTTGCTGAACCTGCAACTCACAAAGGGGCCAACAACTCATTTAAGGGCAAATGCATTTTGGGAAGCTAGAGAGCCAGAATTTGGAATGTCAAGCATTTTCTTTTCTCCTTTTCTAGCATTTGTACTTTTGTCATCTAACATTAGGAATTAGGAGGGAATTATTAATTACCAAACTCCTTGCATGAGAAAGGAGGAGGAAGCATTGGAGATGTTTTTACTACTTCATTTTCATTATTTTCAAGGGTCATAGACTAAGAGGAGTAGAGATGAAGGTTGTACCAGCTAGGTTGATAATGGAGATTACTAGTTGATGCGTTTCTCTTTTTTTGACACTTATACATAGTGGTTGCAAAGGACGTTTACAAGGTTTTGAGATAATCCATATTTGAGGGAAATCCAACTTGGTCCCGGAGGATATGTTGTAAAACTACATTTTAGGGGATTCATTGTTGGAGTTTTCTTCCACATTGGGTTTCTCTTGGTCAAACAATTGTGTCATGGTTCCTTGTGTATGCTCTTGCTTGTTTATTTCATTTGTAAGTTAGTTTGAGTATTCTTTTAGCTTCCATTTGAGTTTGCATTGTTATGCATTGGCTCTAGCATGTGAGGGGTTGCAGATTTGTACAAGGTTATAAGGATGGTTTCCATTATTTGAGTTAAGAAAATTCCACCCATTCTACTAGTAGTTGTGTTGTATATAGGACCATTGGGCTTGGTCTAACACTACAATTATTCTTTGTTGATGAGCAATGGTGTGGTGTATCCACCATTGCTTACAGATCAATGGAAGACATATAAAGAATAAGAGGATGCCTAGAAATAACAAGTATAAGAACAAGAGGATTATAAAAGTACGATTTAATAGCATCATACTTGTTAGCATTTGTTATTGCAAGAAAATTTGACATCTTTCCAGAGAAGATGAGTAATAGGAAGCACATGGTCAATGAATTAAGCTACAAAGTAATGAATAGCTTGGATCTTACATTGAAAACAACAAATTTGAGAAATGTTACAAGGAGACATGTTAACAATAGCATCAATCTTCTTGGTATACAATTCCATGATAGGAAATGGTGAAACCAAGAAACTTGCCACTATCCACACCAAAGACACACTTCTTAGGGCTAAGACACATCTTATATTGACAAAAGTGTTCAAAGACGATGCGAAGGTTATGCACATGATTCTCACAAAGAGAAGACTGAGCCAATTTGTTATCTACTTAATCTTCAAGAATGTCATGCATGAGATTGTGAAATGAGGGCTAAGAGAGACCTAAGTCACCAGTTCAGGTTCGAGTTCGAAGGTTCGGTTCGTGTGTTTGAACAAATTTTTTTTTGGGTTTGGGTTCATTTTGGGTTCGTTAATACAAAAACATATAAAAATCAGAAATATATACATATTTGCAGCAGTAATTAAGTTCAAAATTGAGATATCCCCCTTACTTTTTTTTTTGTTGAAATTTTCACATACAAATGACACCTGTTAAGGTTAGCCCAATAATCTAAACCAGCTGACTGGGAACCCTTAACTTTTTGATCACCAAGATCCCGATGTGGGCGAGGTGAGAGCATACGGTGCAAGGGGATCGTTAGATATTAACTGGTAATGAAATTACAATTTTGTAGGCGGTTTGCCGACCATTCTGAAAGTAAACACTAGAAATGTAAATGTAGGAAGATAACCGACCATGAAAGCTCGACCACTTATTCAGTGGGAGCGATTATTACAATTATTTAAACTAACACACTCAACCACTTATTCAGTGGGAGTAGTAAGTACAAAAGGAAATATGCTGAAAATAAGAAGGCTGATTCAGTACTACTGAAACCAACAATTACAATATGCTTTTGATACAAATGATATTATGATGAAATAAGCTTCTGTAATGTCCCCTTCTCAAGGGTGATCAATTCAGTTGATCGTTGGCCTATTCCAGAGACCCGTAGGCTACTAAGAGGGTGAAAATTAGGGTTTCCCATTTTGAGGATGTTGTTGCTCGAAGCTTGGAGATTGGTTTGCGGATTCTTTTTGGGTTTTCAGAGAGCTTCGCGGTGGTAAGGCATGCATAGTGATCTGAGCACCTTCATGAATTTACTATTTTTAGTAAATTCTATTTCTGGCAGTGGTCCTGTTGATCTTAGTGCAGTTGGCTCTCTTCTTTAGCGAGTTCAGTTGGTATTTTGATTTTTGGCCTTTGGATGCATTTCTGGAGAGATAAGTTAAGTTGATTTAAATAATGTTATATTTTAGTGTTATGTTTGCTCATTAACCCCTTGGCCTAGCTTTATCACTTTAAGTGGTTTTAAAAGGGGGACTTCAAGGGTGAATGCTTCATCAGGAGATCATTAAATAATTGCAAGGCCAAAATTATGAGAAGCTTAAGGGGGACGCCATCTTCAAGGAGCCTATTATTTTATTAAAGTCAAAATATTGCCTTATGAATTGGGACGCCTTTCTTTGGAGAGAATGAAGTCAATTCAAATTTGAATATTGCTTGACTTTTTGGGCGCCCTTCTAGATGCTTTTGAAAGATGCTTGACAAGTCTATTTAAGGTGGCTTCTTCTCTTCATTTGATCATCTCTTGTCTACAGTAAAGTTATGCTGCCGAAATGGTAACATAGTTGCTTCGAGGAAAGCATACCTCCTAGCATAGGCTCGACTTCTTGCTTGAAAGATAGCAACTAGTTGAGAGTTTAGCTTGTAGTGGACTTTCTTGCACTTGTAGTAGGGTATTTTGCATATTGTAGCTGAGTTCTTGCATGTTCTATCAATTTTGGAGTTGCTGGTTCAATATTGCTGAATGTTGTTTTTGCTCATACATCAAAAAATAAAAATAATCTTGTTCTGGGTGTTTCATGTATGCATTTCCCAGCTAGGGGCGACCCTTCCTGGCAAGTTTCAGATTTTTTAGTTGAGAGTTGGATTTTATATTAAAAAATCGCCCTTCCAAGAGAGCCGTACCTTCTTGTGGTGCCTTGGAATGCGTGCACAAAAAAATATATTTCATTTGCTTGCAGTTTCTTAGTCTTGACATGGTCGCCATCATCCTAGAGCTTAGTTGCAACAGATTAGAAGTCATTTGGTGAGGTATTGTGAGATTGGTGAGCATTTTAGTGAGTTGCAGTATTGCTGGTTATGCATTTTCAGTCTATGCTCAGTCATATCAGATTGTAGGAGTTTGTTATTGGAGTTGGTTTTGAGTCTTGGAAGTCTAGTTGTGCCTTGGAGAGTTATACTTTATTGCAGCATTATTGAGCTTCTAATCTGGTGATTCTTGGCAGGCACTCTATTTTATTGTAAACTGAATAGTAGTACTGTCAGCCTTCTCATTTATCTCCTTCACTTGGTTATTGTATTTCCCGCTGAATAAGTGGAAGAGGCTGGCTTGCCGCCTATTTAATTTCAGTTAGTAGCCTTAGGGACCCTCTGACCATATGCTCGCCACCTCTTGGCGCCATCTTGGTTAGAGTTACTTTCAGCTCTGCACGCATAAGATCCTCTGACCATATGCTCGTGTATCCTAGACGCATTCTTGGTTAGAGTTCCCTTCCAGTTCTGCATTGCATCAGATCCTCTGACCATATGCTCACACCTTGCCCAACATCGGGATCCTGGTGTACATCCTTGGTTAGAGTTGCTTTCCACATTGTTTTGGTTTTAGAGCTAACCTTAACAGGTGTGTGTTGCATTGCCTATTGTAATAAAAAAATATAAAAAAATTGGTCCGGTTCATTACAGCTTCTAACCCAGCCAAATGATTCACAATATTCCTTGTTACAATTATCAATGTAGATGTGAAGGAAATATGGCAAACAAATACAATAACCAGGTCTGATCTGCAACTATAATAATTCTGATTACTCAAACCAGCAAGCCAAGGAAACACTAAAATGCATAGAATTTTGTCAAAACAACTATAATCTCCCTCAAATTGAAAGCACATGGACTAGAAGAGCAAGGCGTCCAATGTACATGAGATAAACACCATAAACCAGCACATCAATGAGCAGCACGAAACCCAAAACAAGGCAGCAAGCTAGGGGGTGGCCCAAGGAGAAGGGCAACCTCTCTCGAAAATCATTGCCTTTGAAATAAAATTTGAAAACTTGCACAATGCATCGCCTCTAGCATAGAAAATAAAGGGCTAATACCCAGAATGAGATTAAAATCACACAAAGAATTGCGAATGAAATTCACCTACAGCCATACATGAACCAGCAAGACAAAATTGAAATATAACATCAAAACCTTCAACAATGAAGCTCAATCTGCAACTCTGAATTGAAGAAGCAGTCACATTTAGCTAGGTGTTATCTTTCAAACACGAAACTGATAAATTTGCTAGGAGGTATGCGTTCCTTGAATCCAAGGGTCTAAAATCATTTTAGCAGCTCTTCGTAGTCAATAGCAATGGCTGTCAAATGTTGGAGCAAAGCCTCTCTTAAATAGAACTCTGGGTGGAGCTTTCAACTTCCACCTTTTCCCTCGAAAAGGGACGCCCAAGCCTCATTTGAAATATTTTAATTTTTAAACACACTTATTTCTCCTTCATTCTAGGCATCCAAGGCTGATAAACATTTAACTTTTGAAATATTAAATTACCTCTCAATGAGGCGTCCACCCTCAAGAGCCACCTTTTAAAACAACATAAGTCATTAATCTAGGCCATGGTGCCCAAAATGAATTAAATTATTAAAATAACTTAAGTAAATCAATTTGCCACAAATAAACCCCAAAGTGTTGGAAGCCAAATTACCAAAACTGCTCTGCCCAAAATGGAAACTGCACTGGATTGCTGAACTGTTGCCAACTGAAACACTGCCAAAAATAAAACTTACTAAAAATAGCATACTACTAAAAATAATAAGTTGTTCCAAACTCATTTTGACCACAATCCGAGCAGCCGAAGTAACTTACTAAAAATAGTAAGTCTCGGAAAAGTTGCTTGATTTAGATGCATGTCATACCACTGCGAAGCTTTCTGAAAACCCAAAAAGAATCCAGAATCCAAATTGCAAAATTCCAACATGCAAACCCCTAAAAACACCAAAAACCTCCAAATAGCTGGAAACCCTAATTTTACCTCCGATGAGCCTACGTGCATCCAGAATAGGTTGATGGGCCACTGCACTGTTTACTGCTGAGAAGGGGACATTACAGTCTGCCCTCCTCGAGATTGCTTGTCCTCAAGCAACCGCAAGTCTGGATGCTACAAAATATGTTCACCTTCCCACATAGCATCCTCAATTGGCAAGTTCCTCCTTTTCACCAAGTACTCTTTGATTGCTCTTCTCCTCAAAGAACGCTCTCTAACATCGATGATCTCCTTAGGAATCAACACCAACTGACCTTCTTCATCCAATGGAGGTAACTTTGAAGTAGCAACCACATTGTGCCCAAGCGCCTTCTTGAGGCATGACACATGAAAGACATTGTGCACCTTGCTACTAGCTGGAAGCCCTAACTCATAAGCCACTTCTCCAATTCGCCTAATGTCTCTGAAAGGGTCATAGAAACGTGGCTTAAGTATTTCCGCTCCACTCTTCTTGAGAGTAGATTGTCTATAAGGCTAAAGCCTCAAATAGACCATATCTCCCACCTCAAATGAACACTCAACACGCTGCTGGTTAGCGTATAGCTTCTACTGATTTTGAGCATGGTGTAGATTATCCCTAAGTGACCTCAAGATGTCCTAACTCTGCTGCAACATATCTTTCGCTTGAGGAGCCCTATTGTCACCAAACACCAAGTCTACGAAGCTAGGAGCTTCATAACCATAGAGAGCCATGAATGGAGACATCTTTATTGACATATGATAAGAAGAGTTGTAACAATACTCTCCCAAATGAAGCCATC
>VDFB02211633.1:0-24345 GCA_007258455.2 Sequoia sempervirens
ATATACACACTCACACACATCTAGAAAAACCAATTAAACATCCTTGACTGTGTCAAGAATGGAGTCATTTGAGCCATGATTGGTCATTGTAGAGAGTGTTGATAATGAAGGCATAATAGAGGTGGCAAATTGGCAGGCACGATTTGTGAGGAGGGCTCTTGGTGTTAGCAATTACCGGCTCCCAAAGTGCATTGTTTATGGAATTTAATATTTGATGTTGGAATGTGTGATTTCCTTAATTGAAATCTTATATTTGAACTATATTTTAAAGTATTTTCATGGAGCAGTGCAATCGCATAGGTGGGCTTCAGGATCTATTTTCATGGAGCAATGCGGTCACATGGGTGGGCTTCAAGATCTGTTTTCATGGAGCAGGGAGTCCCATGAAGCAAAAAAAAAAATGCTACAGGATTAATTGGAATCTTTTCTTGAAAATAGAAGCTCCTACTTTTTAGGACTGCAGATTTGAGCAAGTGAAATTGAGGTGGGGCTAGAAATTTCCCCTACAACTTAGGATATTTTTCTACCACTTGTCTATCATCTAAAATTTTGAATTACTATCAAAAAATAAAAATGAGAGAATTTTTATTTATTAATTAATTTTTATCAATGCACTGTAGTTCATTCCTTAAATTTATGAGCTTAAACTTTTATAGTCATGAGACCACCAACTTTAAAATACTCCTAAAATATCGCAATAGCTTAGGAAGCCCCCCTCCATGGGACCTTAACCTAAAAATTCATTAAAGATTTAACTTTTTGATGGGATTGTGTTGTGATCTACTTAGAATCTTGACATACTAGTTTTATATCAGTTGCTAACCTTTCAACCTTGCCATTTTTAGTCCCAATGAACTGCCAGCTACAATCCCTTTCTCACCATTTGTGGTGACTATAGCCACTAATAACATATGGGGTTGGGATTTTCAAATATGTGTTGATTGCATTACCATCATTTGTTTGAATTCTAGAATTCAAAAACAAGTTGTAGTGAACCCCAAAAGACCAATTGTAGAGTAGTGAAAGCCAAATACGAGTTGTAAATGAACATAATTCTTCTTAGTAGGTTTCTCTACTATATAAAAATGTGTATTATTAGGTCATTTTATTGAAACTATCATGAAGCCGAATTTAATTATGTTTTAAGAAATTAATTGTGCTATTACATTCTTCTTATCTCGTGTAGGGGAAAGAATGATATGAGGCACATTACCATCCATTTTTCCCTTAACATGTTATGTTTTAAGTTTATGGTAAAACATTTTCATTTAGTACTACAAAGGCAAGGGTTTAACCATATAGCTTCCATGAAATAGTTTTAGAGATTTCCTCAACTGCTCTCATAGGGCCCTCCAAGTTTTGAAAATTTATTCTAGATGCTCTTGAAGATAAAACCAATTAAGCCTATATAACCCATCAAATTAATCAATTTCTTGGAAAATTGTGGATGTCCAAAGGTCTCATTTTATTTTCAGTTCATAATACTTGCAAGTTTCATTTGTGTTTGATTAGTATTGCCTTTGACAAGTATACTAGTGTAACCAGGTTTTTTAAAAATCACATGTCAGTATTTCTTTTACCCCAAATGTAAATATTTATGTTTTGTAATGTTCAGATGCAAATTTTGTAACTGAATATATTTTTAGTATCATTAATCTAATTGGCTGTAAACTTTCACCTCTTATTCTAGCCTTCATGCCAATAAAAAATTATTAAAGAATCAAATAAATAATAAAATGTGTCATCATTACCTATGTATAAGTTGTTGAATAAAGACTTCTTAATTTTTTTTAAATGTCCAATCAAAAAATAAAAAATAACCTAACGAATTTACCAAGTTATTTTGCAAATACCAGATATTCCCTGATAATCAACCATTTATTGAATATTCTACTTTGACTCCATAAAGGTAGTATGTTTTCTTTCAATTAAAATCTTCTTTGAGTTCAATGAATTTTCCTACAGATGTACGACTATAACAATACTTTTGTTCATCTTTGTGGCACATCAATTATCAAATTATTGTTTTAAGAGATACATTGAATATTTTCACTGTATAGTCAGAAACAACCACATGTGGCCTTCCTTGCAACACTGTAGATGCCATGCCTATTGTCATAATTGATCAGATAAAACCTTATAAGCTCTCCTTGTTTCACAAAATTATTGTCAAATATTTTACTGTCTCGTTTAAATCATTTTAATTTTTATAAGTTGATCAAGTTGACTTCAAAGAACACAGTTAATCCCAATAAATCATTGCATAATTCTTTCCACTGTCAAGTAATGTTCTGTAAACCCTCCCTGGCTTACAGCTTTTATCAATCTCAATAGCTATGTCTTATAAGGCTACTCTACTTTACAGTCTTATTTTCTTTTTTAAACCACACCCTTTGTTACAGCTTTAATCTGAGGGTTATAATCATTCTCTGTATTACTATATTGATCTATAACTCTTGTCTGGCTTGCAATTTTTATCTCATACCGCCATATGTGACATTTCTACCTTCTCTGTGGTTTGGAGTATTCTCCAATTGCTAACATGACATGTAAGGTATAGCTTCCTGTCCACCTTTTTTGTGTCATTTGGGTTTGTGATAGAACCAAAATGTTTTTACAGTAACGCTGTTTTGAGAACTTGTTGAGTTAGTATGCATTTGTCACTAGTATCTTATAAGATTTACTTGTCACAATTATTGACATGACATTTAAGCCATATTTGGGAGAAATTTAAGAAGAAATAGATTCAATGTGTGAAAGAGTTAAGAAAATAACAGATGAAAGACATCTTTCTTAATATCCTTTGATAAAAGAAAAGATACATGGAAGATGGAACAAACTTGACAAACCCCTTCATTGTGTTGCTTGTGTCTAAAATCCTAATGGTATGATATACATGACCAATAAGAGGGCTCCATATGAGGATAGAGAGGTAATGTAGGGATTTTGGGCTGCAACAAAAAGGATTTATAGCCGAGATGAGGATGCTTCAATTATGAGGACTCAAAGGAACAAGTTTTCATGTGGGCATGGTGATTTTTCATCCATGGAAGCTTCATATAATATACATGCAAAGAAAGACCCTATAGAGTGGTGGTGGAACCATAGAGGTGAAACCCCTAAATTCCAATCATTGGCAATAAGATTGCTCTCACAAGTACCTAGCTCTTCATCTTGTGAAAGAAATTGTAGTACTTAAGATTTTATTTATTCACTAAAGAGGAATTGATTAGGGTCAAAGAAAGCAGAGAACTTAGTGTATATTCATAGCTCACTTCACCTTCTCTCTGATGTAGAGGGTAGGTATAAGAAGGGTCATTCAACAAAATGGAACCAAATTTCAACTGATGAAGAAGTTGTAGCCTTGGTGGATGAAATGGTTGAAGCAGATGACCTCAATGATTTACCCCCAGTTCTACTACCAACAAAGGAACCTGGGCTTGAGAGTGATGAGTATTTAGAGAGAATCATAGTTGAGAACCTAGAAATGAAGTGTAGACAATAGATTCTGATTTCTGATTTCTGATTTTTCTTTTTTGCATGCATATCAGCCTATCAGACTATCCATATTTCTGAATTTTCAATATGTAAGTATGAACTCTTTGACATTTGTGTGTTTTAAAATTTAAAGATAATGTTAAAGTTTACCAATACTCTTGTTTTCAAAGTTCAATATCATGATATTTTCAGTATTAATGTTAATAATTTAATAAATTATTAACGTACATTAAAAAAATGGCATCTCCAAGTATTTTGTCACCTATTTTTCAAAACAATTGTATCGGTACCAATACTAATCTCCAGGACTAGTACAAGTATTGGTCTCCTGGAAACTATGCTTAAAATTTAACACAAGAAACGTAAAGTGGATGGCATTGTATCCTATACTGTTCTTCCTTCCTTCCTTATTCCACTAGAAGAATAACACAAGGTACTAAATTAACTTTTTTTTTTATAAATTATACTCTACTTCTTTATAGTTTCAACAAAATGTCTTGACAATACACACAGATATTTTAGAGACACCTATCGAGAAGAGTGGCACCCATTTGAAATTCATATTTGGATTTTGATTGTCTGCAACTTGTGAAGTTGGGGTATGAATCTTCTACAACTTGTTTTTGCATTTTCAAATTAAAACAAATGACATCAATAAAAATGACACATATTTGAAAAGGATAGGAAAACGTGGGTCCCATGACCATAGCTAGTGGTTCATCTATGACAAAAAATGGCAAGCGGCAAAATGTGGAGGTTGATGGCTGTCATGGTCCCATCACCATAGTTGTGGGTCATCATGGCATGGTCCAAAAAAAATATTAAAATTGGTTAGCAGTTTTACTCACCTGTCACCTAAATATCATTTGTTTACTCCTCCCTGTGGACTCCACCCTTTACTTTTCAACAAGAGAAAGCAAAATTTCAAAACATACTATTTTGCAACTTACACTTCATTTGTCCAATTTTATTTTAAAACCTTATACAAGTGAGAAACCAAAATAAAATTGAAAAAGGTTTGCATTGTTGCTCACCCATCATGTTAATATCATTTGCTTACTGTACCCCCCACTTGTGACTCCTCCCTATGGACTCCACCTTTTACAATTGAACAAGAGAAAGAAAACCTTGGTTGCAAAATACAATACGCTGGAAAAATAGCAAGTACTAATAGTCCATCAATTGACTATAGACATATGGTGTGAAAGGTTGCCATTATATGCAATGGTGCACCATTCAGTCGTTGTCTTCATCACATTCTGTCAGCACGTCCCATCAATTCAACTCTCCATCTCAGCAGGTCCCTCCATATGATGCTATGTACCATTTTGTATGATGTTATGTATCTTGAGGTGATACATAATAGTGGTTTACAATTTTTGGCCAAACTGGACACTAAAATTATTATTTTTAACTAAATCTTCACATTCGGGCACCTATAGCGGCTAAATTGTGAGGAATTTGAAGATGGTGTAAACTAGAGTCTCATCAAATTTTGTCTGTAGATTCTAAAAATATTTTTTTCAAAATTTTTGGAATCAAATTGCACTTCTTTTTCCATCTCCCACGAAAATTGATTTTTTTTAGAAAACAACATTTTTAAAAAGTGACTCACACCGTATAATGCATAACTTTTTTTCCATGAAGGATAAAATTCTAATTCTTTCAAATTTAGATTTATAACTCTGATATCTAGTGCTTCCACTTGGTTAGATAGTTTTATTGAATATTTTTTCCTTAATCAAGTTTCAAAGTCAAACAAATTACAATTGAACCAATGTCACAATCGCATAACGCGTAACTTTTTTTGTATATGTCAAATTTTTTTTTTTGGATCAAGGACTTCAATATCTGGTGCACTCATATTTTTCAATTTTTTTTTTGATAATCTTCTATTTTTCCACATGTGAAGAACAAAGAAATTCATTTTAGATGAAAAACCTATGTTTAATAAAACTTAAAAAACAAATACATAACAAAACCAAAACATATTAAAATTATATTCATTGGATAGCTTGTTCTGAGGAATACCATAATAATTTGAAATAAATTTTAAATGAATTCATTTGATCCCCCAAAAGCTAAATCAAAAGTGATTTTTTATCAGCATTTTGATAGGTGTAAAGGAGACGTATTTATAGGTATGGTTTAAAACTAGCGAGGTTCTATCCAAGGGGGTTTGATCTAAGGTGATTTGATCAAACCCTCTTCAATTGGAATCCTTAAAATGGAACTTTTTAAGGCATAAATCATTATATTTTCTAAAAATATGTGATTTCAGCTAAAATTAGTTCCTCTCAAAATTGTAAACCACTATTATGGCATTATTATAATTTTGTAGGGAGAATAGCTGCATCCATTGTATTGTATGTTAAAATCATGACATGATACCTTAGACATAGTTTAGTTCTTTTCTATCTAGCGAAGGCATGCACCTACTATTTATGCATGGTTGCATGGGGCAAAAAAGACTTAGGTGTAGAAAAATAATGGAAGGTTAATAGTCATTGCCCTTAAAACAAGCAAATTATATGGAAGGCAATTTGATAAGTTCTCAGATAAAATTGGTAGACAACTTATAATACTTCAATCATCACCATTTCTACTACAACTCTAGACAATCAAACCTGCTATAATGGTAGCTAGAAACGAAGATCTGATCAAAAGGGAAGAGGGAGAGAAACTTCACCAAATTTTACAGTAGAAAGGTTAATGATTGTGCAACACAGGTTTTGCATGATCTCAGTGGTGGTAATCATTGTATATCTGATGACACATCTTTAAAAAATAATCTTTCTCTTCAGTTTTTGTGAAATCCAATGTTATAAGTACAAGTGTGTAAACAATAAAAGCATTGATTCTATTTAAGTGACAGCTATCCAGTGGTGGAGAAGAATCCATTGAGGTGTCAAGTACAAGGTTGTTCTAAATTGTAAAAGAAAATGAAAAAGAAGAAAGATTTCATGAAAAAATCAACAGCAGACATTATGGCCACGGAGCAAGAAGAAAACAACTTTTCTACCCACAAGTCTGCACACAAAATTAATAATGATATACAATTTTTTTCCTTTCATTTATTTTCACATTTCACTAAGTTGCCTTGCCTTCTATAGATAGTTATATGAGTAGATGGCTGCTATCATAGCTATGGTTTATATTTTGTGTTTTACAGAGATAAAATTTCAAGTTTTTTTGTTGTTGTTGTTGTGATGGTTTTTTAGATTCATATGATGCTATGTACCGTTTTGTATGATGTTATGTATGTTATGATGTCTTAGATGTGCCATTTTGTAGGGAGAATAGTTGTGTCCATTGTATTGTATGTTAAAACCATGACATGATACCTTAGACATGCAATTACGTATGGTGAATAGTCACTGCTCGTATATACAGAGATACATACAATGTATATATAAATAGGTCAGCCAAAAATGTTCCCTTCATGAGATAACAATTTTCCTTTGTATTTTAAGAGAAAAATGCATAAATTCAGCCATACAACCATCAAATTTATCCACAGCTCTGACCCCCCTGTGTGGCGAAGAAAATCCCAGGGCTTCAACAACAATAGGGGCGCCACTCTAGTTATTTTTCAGAGACATAGGACGACTTTTGTCACTATAATGAAGTTTATGCATTTTAATTAAGGAACATAAATGGTAATTTAGCTTTTGAGTTATTTGCTCGTCTAATAAAAAAAATAACATATTCCTTCATTACAGCGCATAAAAATAATTAACACATCTTAAAAAAATGCAGGCAAAGTTCATCAAATTTTGAAAAATTGCTAGTGTTTTGGATGCAATTATGGAAATGATGACTTTTAAAGTGCCACAATTGAACGCGGTTGTAGAATAAAACGTATTTTCCTAGAGCTTTGAAGGATTTTAACACAAGTGCATCGTCCAGATGCTATGCTATGGCTGCAAGATATATACAAAATGAATTCGTTGAGAAGGCGTTAAAAGCATGTAACCAATTGAAATTCGTGGGTTTAACACCTACCAACACTGCCAAAATGGAATCTACAACTAGCATTCATGTGTGAATTGGCAAGGGTGCTTTAAAAATCTGAGAACAGACAGGGTAGGATGAGTTTGTTTAAACACTAAAAGCTTCATAGCCTAAGCAAGGGCTCAAATATATCCTCACCTGTCACTCGGATGCTTCGTACTAGCCACCTCTCATTGAACTCAAAGAAACAAAAAAAAACCCAAAATTAAGAAAACCAAACCCTACCATTTGTTTCAAAAGGAAAGGAAAAAAATAAGTACACCATGGGTTTAGGAATTAATACCATGGCCAGTAGCGAAGGCATGTATTTGTGATTAATCCATAGCTGAGTCGTGAAGAGAATGGAGGGTTAAGAATAATATACCATCATGGATTATCCACAACGAAACAAGGCAACGAAAGAAAAAAATTAGTTCAAAATGAGTTTATCCACTACCTATAGCCTATACCGACTTTGACAGAGCTACAAAACTCTTCCACTTGAACTTGGCATGCATAGCACTCCATTTGAGCTTGGGCTATAGCACGGAAATGGGTACTAAAAAGAGAATGGGGTGGCAAATAAAAATAAAAGGCGTGTTGCATTGGGTATGTGGACACGGAAAGAGGTTGCAGAGTGTCGCCATCATTTTGTCAAGACGTTGTATAATACAGATTAAAAAATAGAGACATACACATTCCACAATCAATGCACTTTTAGAGATGGGGATTATCGACGGAGCTATGGGGATTATGCACTTTTGGCATAGCACAACATGGCATGGCAACATTCAATTTTGTAGGCTGCGTAGCTAGCTCCAACAGTGTCTATGGAGGCAACAATTTCTACCGGACATGGATGCTGCATCCATGCATCATAAACCAATTTGTACCTGCTGTGCTAACCATCTCCCAATGTCGTATTTTTCTCAAGGTTATTCCTGGTTCAGTATAGAGTATAAAATTTAAATCAAATAAGATTATATTTTTATTTTGTTTTTAATTAAATATTTATTTATTTATTTTTAATTTTCAATATTTAATCATAATTTTAAAATTATAAAAATACTAAAAATATTTTTTTTATGGGGAAAAAGCCTAATTATTTTGATTTTAAATCATTTTAGGGTTTTGGTGATGGCATACGACAATAGAGGTTAGGGGCAAGGGTTGATCCCCAATGCCCTGTACATGCATAACCCCTTGTTGTTGCTCCTAGTCCTCCCATTCTCGCACCTATGCAACATCGAGTTTTGGTCTCGACATTAGGTTCCCTTAACACACTCACACGAGACCTTGATCAACATGCTTTTGCGATAGTGGGTGGGGAGCATAGAGACAATGATGATAGAGGAGTGTTTTATGGAGCTAGTCTGAGTACCACTCTAGGAGTTTCAAGGCTTGTCCCACATGTATGTACTAGTTTCCATCAAGTATGCTATGAACCTAATCAAGCCACACCTAGTTCAGGCGGATATGGAGATTTTAGTGGTTCATCTGGTCACATCAATTCATTTGTAGAGTTTCTTACAGCAAACCATCACCTTGAGGACACTACGACATAGGTATAAATATGTATCTACACGTTCATTTTATAAGAATTTTGATGAATGTATATATCAAAGATAAGTTTGAAATTCATTTTAACAATCAAACTGTTTGGTGTACAAATGACACTAACGATGGGGCAATCATCCATTCCATGAGTACATACATCAACACGAGTCCTACTCGACGACCCTTATGGGGTATTTTGATTTCAATTTTTTAAATTATATATGAAATGATTTTTAACTTGAGTTTAAATTTATAACTGAATCACATATATGTTTGAAATATTTATGTTGATTTAGGCAAGTCAATCGGCTTCCATGTCGATTCCACGCGAGGGGTTGTCGAGGACTTCTCCACTATCGGGCTTCGTAGATCAGAGGCATGGAAATTTATATTGTAAATTGTTTAACTTACATTAGTATAGTTACAATTATGACTTTTGAATTCACGATATATGAAATGTGCATGTACACTTGTAAATATTATAAGCATTAAATGTCTACATGTATGTCTAGGTTGATACCACAATGAGAATGGGCATCGAACAAACATTAGATGTTGCGGCTACTCGTGAGGCCTCTAATTTTTAGGTTGTTTAAAAAAAATCTACACAAAATGTGCTAACTTGAATATATATATTTTAACCTAATTCAAGTGTACATGCTTTAATTTTGATCTTGTAGGACTTTGTTAGTGCGACTTTCAGCCCTGACCCAGACATAGTTACACCTCCAGGAGGACATGCAGAGCAGGCTCCATATCAAATGGTAATTTAAATTTTTTATTATATTTAAAGTCAATTATAAATTATATATTCTGAATATAACTTTAATTTTAAATTTTAAATTGAATATATATATATATATATATATATATATATATATATATATATATATATATATATATATAATACATGAGTTAATACATTTTTTAAATTCTTTTTCTTTTATACCATGAGACACATCTTGTAGTTGAGCATGTACAAATAGGTCCTGGAGAAGAGGGTGCACAACCTCATAATTTACAGTACAATTAAAACATGATAAATTATAAATTAAATTGATTTAAATCATTCTTAATGTAGACTTGTACATCTAATTTCAACTTTCTTTGTCTTGTTTATGTAGATTGATTCAAAGAATTTAGAGGTTGCTTCAAGTGCACCAGAGCATCCAAATCTAGATATGATGGTAATTTAATTTTATGATGAATTATAAATTAAATTGTCATTAAATCATTTTTCATTGTCTTACATCTGATTTCATCTTTCTCTTGTATAGAGTGTTTCAAGTCATCCACATAGTCCGCATGGCATGAAGAGGTCTCTTGATTATAGAGACAATACATTACCTAGAAACATGATTTTATGGGTTATATTTGTTTATTTCATGGACTATATTTCTAGTTTCTCATGTACTTTGTTGGACTTTATATTTCATGGCTCAAGTACTTAGTTGGACTTTAGTTCATGGGTTGTACTCTGATGGACTTTATTTCATGTGCTTAATATATTGGTTTCATGCACTTAATATGTTACATAAATTATGGACTTTATTATTGTTTGAAATTTTAATTTACACATGTACATTTATGCATTTTATGTTCATATTCAAGACATTAATATAGGACATTAATGTGAAATTAAATATAAATATGAAATTAAAGTTGAAATTAATAAGACATTTTAATATTTATACTTCACAAATTTAGTGATCTCATACATGATATGTACATTCAATAATTATCGATAATTAGTCAATGAACTTATTCAATTCACGTCAATCAATAATTAATCAATAAATTATAATTTACAAACAAAAGCAATCTATTTATATACCATAAAGGATAAAATTTTAAGAAATAAACAATACCATACAAGATTAGAGAACAAAAGCATTAATAAATGATATAAATAATAGCATCCAACACTAATTTATAAGTTGTCAAAACAAATAATGGCATCCAATACTAATTTATAAGCTGTCAAAACAAATAATATCATCCAATACTAATTTATAAGTTGTCAAAACAAATGATAGCATCCAACACTAATTATAGGTTGTCTTAAGGGGTCCTAATATGACATCTTAAGGGGATCAAAGAAGAGTATAATTGAGTATAAATATTAAGTGATATTAACAAGTATTATAAGTTTTAGGGTGAGTCATCATAACAAATGATATAATTAAGTATAATATTTAGGATATGTGCTAATATGACGTCTTAAGGATGTCTTATATCCTAATACTCTAATCTCTTATGGGATGTCTTATATCCTAATACGACATAACTTAAGGATGTCTTAAGGTCATACTACAATGTTCATGGGTCATAATAATAATGTCTTAAGGGGTCCTAATATGACATCTTAAGGGGATGTCTTAAGGGGTCATAATACAATGTCTTAAGGGGTCATAATACATCTTAAGGATATAATTGATTTAACAATAATGTATGCATGATATTTAGTGATAATACAATCAAATATAAAGTTTCAAAGTAGGAAAACATGCACATTTAACAAACAAAATATATAGAATATCGATTTTGATACATAGAAGTACATAAAGTACATAATTGTGTATGTACATGTATTTGTTATTTGTACAAATTTCTTAATTATGTAAGTATGTATGTACATATATGTCATCTCAAAACAATGTTTACAAAATTTGGAAATGTCATCTCAAGAACATCTCAAACTCGTGCCCAAAATGTAGTAGGTCTTCACACCACTTGATATCAAAAAGGTACAAGCAATATCAATGAGATCATCAAAATATCAATGAGATCATCAAAACATACATATTTTAATTTATATAAAACTATCTATATGTACACAACTCAAGCACCTGCATTGAAAAGTATTTGACACATGTGTGTAGGTTGAATCTAGGTGTCCTCTCCTTTTTGTTTCAAAGTATGATCATCAATGCAATGATGGCTTAAGGATACAAAAAAGAATAATAAATCAAATTTAACTATTAATGTACAAGCAATATCAATATATAATCAAAACATGTATTTGAATATAATTTAACTAATAATTACCTTTTTTTACCAAGTATTTCATATTGTCTAGGTTTAATCTGCATGGACTAGATCCTTTTTGTGATTATGGCTTAAGGATCTATAAAAGGAAAATTTAAATCAATTTCAACTAATAACACACTTGACGAATATTGAAACATGTATTTAATCTATTTAAAAGGACAATATAAAACTAAAACTATATTTACCTGTATTTACTTATTCCATTGTACCATCTGCATCCTCTCTTTTTTGCAATGCATCTATGATTGTCTCATGCTCTTCCATAGAAAATTTCCATAGCACTTTATTTGCAGGTCTTCCATGATACCGATCTAGTTTTAGATTTGTTGCCACCACCAAATGTGAATAGTGTATAATATTTTTATGCATTTCATAATCTTTGAATGCAGGTAGACCATTCATCCTTGTTAGGTATTTTCATAGCCAAGTGCCAAAAACCACCATCAATCCTATTTGAAAACATGAAAATCATCATCAAATAAGTTCTCAAAATTTTCTTAAGGGGATGTCTTAAGGGGATCACCGTACCTATTGGATAATGATAGCCATCATCATCTTCTCGAGGTGCTATTAACTTATGTTTAGTCTCCACACAACAAGCCAACCAATATTCCATTTGCTCTTCATTCCCCTCAAGTGCAACAACAACATACACATGTCTTGCAAACAAAATTTGATTTAATAACTCGTGCATATCCATATAAATAATTTAGTATTACAAAATAACTTAATAAAGTGAAATAAAATGAAATAAATTGAATTAAATTACATTCTTGTACAAATTCTAAAACATAGTCATAGTCTTTAGATGCAAACACTTGATCATTTTCTTCAATAGTTCTTTCATATTAATCATGTGCTTGTGCAGGTGTCAACGATCTTTGCTCCCATTGTTCAACCCATTATGTATTTTCACATTCTTCCCAATCTCCCGAGATACAAAACTAACAAAAATATGCAAGATCCCTTGTCCAGATAGTCCATGTGCTTGTTTCCAAACTCCTAAATGAATGTCATTTAGTAGATCCACTGATTGTCTTACAGTCAACTCTAGGTACAATGTTCTCTTCTTCAACGAACCAAAATAATTGATGAACTATAGAGTGCTCACTCAAACTAGGTCCAAATAATCTTGTATTACACCAATCCACAATCCCATTTGCATCTTTAAATTTTACTGCATCCTTAAATTTTAATTGTTCTCTAAGAATTCTTTTGACACACACACCAGCTCCATCATGTTCTCCTTTACCATGCCTAGCTTCAAAAAAAATCCATACATGTTGGACATTAAGTTCCTTGTGAACCCTACTTAACCAATAGAACATTTGAGCATTCTTGAACTGCCTCGTACAATTATCTGACCATATGAGGTGTTCTTTCATCTAGATTCCTCTTTCTCTTAAATTTCTATAAAATATATTGAAACAGTATTGAACAAACTCTAACGAGTGTAATCAGTTGTCACTCAAATAAAAATGATACTCCCTCAAAAATTTTCTATCATCCTCAGTGCTATCATCTGCATGTCTATAAACAATATGGACAAACATAGCTACTTGCACTGAATTATAATACTGTGATTGAATTTTCTCTTGTGGAGCTAGAGTATAATTTTGTGCAAAATAAACCACTGAAAGTATAGTACCAATTGGAAATGTGTTTCTACATGTGCGAAATTGGCCATCAAGCCATTGAGCATGTTGAGAGTGCATGACATATTTTGGTACAATCTTATTCTTAAATTCACTCATGAATGCATGCACACTAACTTTTTATGTAACTAAATCACAACACTTTCCTATTTTTTCATCTTTTAAAGAATATTGAATATTCTTAAATCTTTTAACATCTACTAATTTTTTTCCAAAATCATCATCAACACTTTCATGCATACAAATTCTTAAGAATGAAAGATTTCCACAGTTAATGCATTGTCCAAAAATACAAGAACTTAAATAAAAAAATTTAACATTAGATATTTCACAAAACAAACCTTAAATAAACTCCCTTATTGCTTTAGGTGGCATATTAATACCACATTCTTGTATAATCATGTTAGTATACAAGGTACAATGTATATATCGAAAAACGTCATAAAAATAACGAAATTGAATATGTGTTTTACAACAACAAGATATTCATTGCTTATTAATTTTTACATACCAAGGTTTACATTTTTCAAAAGACCTTTGACATATTTTAATATTACCATGTAAAACTAAATCACCACAAAAATTTATACAAAATTAAGTTTGTGTTGTATCTAATAGGTGTTTTAGGTGAGGATCGCGAACTTTGGAACCCACCCTTAATTTTAAAACATCTCTAGCATTAGATGAAGACCTAGTATTATCATGCCAATATTTTTCGATCAAAGATTTAATTTCAACATTCAATTTCATATCAGACCTCAGGAGTTGACCACTGAAACTCCAACATTGGTTGATAGGATCATTTTCTATACTTTCTCTTCATTTTGCCACTCTTAGCAATGTTTTAGGATGTATTTTTAAAACTTCACTAATATTGCTTACCATGCTTTTATTCAAAGTTTCTTTATTAACTATAGCAGTTGTTATGGCTCTTCTTGTATTTTTATTTTTAGATCAACTATTTTTCCCAATAGATTGAATGACACTAGCAATAGTAGACATGACATGTTTTAATGATTGATCTTTTCTTTTTGGTTTAACAAAAAATCCTAACCTTTTCATCATTTTCCTCATTTTTGAATTCTCATCAATTGCATCATTATTTGACATTGAAATGCAATTTTTTTACGATAAAAGAATTTGTTGTATATTCTATTGGCATGTGTTCTTAATTTCCTCCAAGAAATTTGACCAGGAAGATTATCGAAAACACCACTTTCAATTTAAAAAAAAAGTATTTCATTAAATTCAACATCACATTCTAGATTTTCATCTTTATTTTTATTTTAATTTTCATTTTCAACTTCAAAATGATTTACATTTTCATCAACAAAACGATTTTCATTTTCATTTTCATCAACAAAATAGTTTTCGTTTTCATTTTCAACAAAATATTTTTGTTTTTCATTTTCAACAAATTCTATAAAATTTTCATCTCTTTGAACATTATCAATCTCAACATCATTAAGTCCAACATCTTGTAAAATTTCTACATACAAATTTACCATTTCACTAACATGTGGATTTGAAGACATACCTAGATTTGTGCATATTGAAACATTCTCCATAGCATTGAAAGAGGGATTTGAAGACATAGTAGGACTTTCCTGTATAATCATATTCTTCTCCAAATTGACTTCTTGCAAATTAGCTTCATCTAGAACCATGATCTCGGACGTCAATGTTTTCATCTTCAATAGTTGTGGAATTGGATGCTCCCCCATCATTCATTGATTTAATTCGCATTCTTCTTTCTCTTTCTCTTTGTCTCTCCTCTTTCTTTGCTTCAATTTCTTTAGGATTAAATGTCTTCCTCCTCTTATTATGAGCTTTATCTCCCATGATTATAAAATTCTCAAGCACAAATGAATGTCAATATTGAAATTCTTCAAAAAATTCAATCAAAATAGGAAGTTGAAGACCTATAAGGACAAAATTCTTCCTCTTGTGTTCCTCAAAACAAGTAGAAAACTAGCATAATTCCACTTTAAAAATTGTTTTCTTCATGCCTCCTTTGAAAAATTCAATCCATATTGCAATTTGAAGACCTTTTGTTCCTCCAAACAAGTACAAAACTAACACAATTCCACTTCAAAAACCATTTACATGATGCCTCCTTTGAAAAAATCAATCAAAAATGCAAGTTCACCACTTGTAAAGACAATAGTTGATGAAAAATAGCCCAATTTTACTGCTCTCGGCCGTACATGCGAAGTCGCAGACTTCACAGTAAATTTTGACAATAAATTTAAATAAAACGGTTAAAAACAAACAGGATGTAACGCCCGCCGTGCAAGCCCCAAAGAACAAACAAATAAAGAACGCAAATATTTTTTTTTTTTAAAGAAAGATAAATAATCATCATACCAATATTAAATGATCATATATATTCACATATATTTCATTTCATTTAAACACAAACTACATAATCAACCATGTCCTTTGGGGCCCACGAGGTCATATCGAAAATAGACATTACCAAACATTATCTCATAAAATATCAAAAAGGAACTATAAAGGACAACATTAGATATATATATAGATTCCATCACAAGATAAACCCATGAGTAATTACGTAGCCAATTAAAATTACAAAGTAGATAATTACATTACATCATCTTTCAAATGTTACATCATCAATATAGTTACATCATGAATCCCAAACATGTGGGATGAATACAATATACAAGGTTATCAAATAAAATGAGCTCAGTTGGAACAAATCTTCAACTGGATTAGACTGAAGCCAACGAACTCTGATGAGGAACCCAACAATGTGCGGAGCACGTTCCACCTGACCACCCCCATGCTAAGAGGTGACAGAGAAGTAACTCCGACCAAGAATGACAACAAAAGTACAACCATACAAAAAGTACCAACATAGATCCATCACACAATACACCAATTAAAATGAGCAACCAATAACATCATATCACAATGTCATAAAGATGCAAGATCGTAAATCAAATATAAATGAGATCATACAACGCATGCTAAATATGTATCAAACAATAATCATAAATCAATTTAAATCAAATCAAACAACAATCTAAATCAACTCCCATAACCCACCTCCAGAGGAACACAATAACGTAAACACATGGGCAACTAGGGGAGAGTGTCATCGCATAGTCCTACATGGGCTGTCCTGTGCTCTTCCTCCCAACTGGAGGTGTCGGTCCCATCTATGGCTGTCCTGTGCTCTTCCTCCCAACTGGAGGCACCGGTCCATAGGGTGACTAATGTGGAGCCATAAACCTCTCGAGAGAACGAGGTTATGACCTTGCCGACCACGGCCTTCTCAGCCTTCCATTAGCTTGCGGAAGCACTAATGAAGGTGAGGCATCCATATTTTAAATCTTATAATGATGTTACTACCCAACCCTCCTAAGTTAATTATTAGGTTATCACTTGTTTATTAACTCACTCGTGGGTTATCCTGAGCCCTTCCCCTTAAACGGGGCGCCGACCCCCATGAGGAGCCACTCTCCCTAGAGACCCAACCAAAACCAAGAGAAAACAGGGGTTGTACCATGCCAATCATAAACGTCAAAATACAACAACAAAAGCAACATACGAGGCATAGGCCATCTCACAATTTAACACCATAACATAATCTCGTAAATTTGGTACACCCCTTCAATGAAATATAACTCAATAGAACTCAAGCTGAAAAGGTATAAATTCAACAAAACCAATATCCTCTGGAAGACTAAAGTTTTAACACCAAAAAGGGTTCCCACATCAATGAATTAACAAAGTCCCAAACCCGACAAGATTTAATTTCAAGAATATAAATAAAAGAGATAACTTATTTAATTCCAAAGTAGATTACAAAATAAATTCCATTCCTAAAATACAGTCAAACTAAAACCAGAATAAATAACAATGCTATTTTACTTTCGTAATTTAATTTTTCTGCTAACAATATCCTCTCAAGGTTGTAATTTAACAAATCAATAAGACAGATTTCTTTCTATTTTACTATTATTTTCATTGTAACAAATTCTGCTTTATTTTAAAATAGAAAAGAAACAAAATCTAAATGTGAATATCTATTTTCTAAATAACAGTTAAATCAACAGAGAATATAATTTTAATCAGAAAAGAAACAGAAACAAAATATATTTATACATTTGTTTAACTACCAGTTAAATTAACAGAATATATTAATCAGAAAGAAATTGAATATATTTATATATATATTGTATACAGAATCAATAATACAGTATTATTTAAATCAGAGAAAACAAAATAATTAAATTATTTAATAAATATATGTATATATATATAGATATATATATATACATATACATATATATACATATATACATATATACATATATATATTTATAAAGATAAATATCCACACAAAAAAATAACATATAAAAATTTGTGGATTTAAAGAAGTTTAGCATATAAATTTACATGGGAATTATTATTCCCAACGCACACAGTCACGTGGGACTTCGCCGCCAGCCGTGGGCAGTCTACGAACTGCTGTGGACAGTCCACAGACTGTCACACGTCCGGTGGCAGGGTGGTGGGTACGGCCAAGGCTGAACCCCCCCCTCCCCCCCCCCACACACAGCCATTAATATATATATTAAACCCAAACAAAAATAAAATGCGACGCACAGTTTCGGCGAATTAAATTTTGATTCAAAAATTTCATAAGTTCAAATATATGAATATATATATATTTATATATATATATATATCTAATATATATATATATATATCTAATATATATATATATATCTAATATATATATATACATATATACACACACACACACAGGGATGTGAATATTTCAAAGAAAACAGGGGAAAGATAATTACTGTACATTTCACTGTGCAAAATTGAAAATACAAAGAACTGTTTTAATAAAATACATGTACAGACCAGAATACCACACCCAGAAATTTGTTGAAATAAAAATTGTCCCTACACAAATATGTATATTTTATTCTTTTTAAACAATTGAGACAACAAAACTACTGTTTGTTTCCAGATTGCAATAAAATCCTTTTTCAATCAACAACAACCCAGAAACCCCAGAAAATTCCATTAAATGAATAACAATCCCCAATTCCCTGCTAAAATTTCCTTTGATTAAACTGAAACCCTAATAGATTTTCTTCCTACCATTATTTAATTTTCAATCCTAAATACAAATTTCATTTACAAGAACAATTCCTATTTTAACAGAAGATGATTAATTAAAGAAAAGAACCTAGCATCCTTCACTTGTAGAAAATTGAAGAAGCTTTGATCCTCTTGCTGCACTAATTCCTTCCTGCCAATCTTCCAGCAACAGATCCAAATCTTCCTTCCTCTTCACCAATTTTCTCCAGAAAACAAAAAAAGAAAACTAAGGGCAGAAAAATGATTGGAAATAAAATTTCTCCAGCATTCGAATCCATCATCTCCAACAAAGAAAAACCCTTATTAAATTATATGCCCAGGAATCCTTTCAATTCCTCTTCCCGTGAATACCAGAGGTCACATTTCAAGAATAAAAACCAAATAATATTTAACTTTAATTCCCTTTTGTTGCCTTTTCCATATTTCATTTTCATTTTTCATGCATTCAATTAAAACTAAATAAATTTTAAATCCGCAAACATGAACTTTTATTTAAATATATATATATATATATATATATATATATATATATATATCTTTCCATAATACTTTATTAACTAATTACTTTCATAATTAAAATCAACCATTGTAGAATGCAATATTTTTATTACTACTACTAATATTTACTCATTGCCATATTTAATTATTATTTTATGTTTCTATTTTATTAATTACTTAATTATTTAATTTACCACATAAAACCATTCACCACTTTAGACAAATCATAAAATCGCAATAACATACAAAGACCAATGCAACTACACAAATGAATGTGACCAATACACACAAACCAAGAAGATACAGGATTGTTGACACCTTGGAAAGGAGTTACTTTTCATGTCACCTTAAATATTCAACTTCCTGCCGTTGGGTTGGTTCAATGCTCGCCCAGACCTATCGAAATAGGTGGAATTGAGTCTTATTCCTGCAAGGTCTGCATCCAACAAGGTGATATACAACATATATACATATAATCAATTACAAAGCATCGTGAGAAGGATTCACAGTGTAGCAGGGTGCTCGCGAACGAGTGATGCTACCTGTCCCCTCACCAAAACATATCATCATATAAAGCATTATAAAATTTACATTAAATTGCATTAATATCAGCAATTACTATTTTCTAGTCTACTAAATTCCAAATAATTTCATCAAATGATCATAATGAAAAATATCATCATAATAACCATGGCATCATAAGAGTATCTAATCAGTAACAGTCTATGCTACCACAACATGATATCAACAGTCCATCAAAACCACAATGTGCCAAGCAGAAACCACAGAGAATGTCAAAATTCAAACAGTAGCATGAGGGGTATTACACAGGATACCATTTATTAAAAACATGATCCCATTTTATAATCAGGATCCCATTCCCAATATTAAATGTGGGGACCGTTGAAAAAGGAACATGATCCCATTTATAAAGTAGGATCTCATTTCCCTGTCAATGGTCATGTCATTTAATATTGGGAAATGGAATCTCACTTTACAAAACAAGATCCCGTTTCTCAAAATTTGAAATTCGATTTGCTTTATGGTTGGGTTTCTGCCTTGTATTTTGGTTTGGTAAAAGCATTGGAAATCTAAACCTAGGCCTTCAACCTAGTTTGACTTGTAAGTTGAAGGTTGTAACAATGTCAGAGAAAAATACCGAGTTTGGACATATGGCTGACGACTTTTTTTGCATAATTTTTTGACAAAATTAAAACCCATTTTAGATGAGACAATGCAGATTCCAAATATGTAATTTTTTTTACAATTGGATTATTTTTTCTATTTTTTAATTAATTTCTAATGAAACTGGTCCATAAACTTTAAATATCAAGGTTTTTTACTATTTTAATAACTTTTGATCAACATAACATTTTGACAAACTAATTGCACGAGAACAAACTTTAGACAATTCTTTTCAATTTAAAAGAAAATTAAAAAATGATAAGTTCAGGTCATCTTATGTGTGTCGTACATGAAGATTTTTCAAAACGACAAATATACCTAATAAAAATTTAACAAAAAAAAAATATTCAATAAAAAATTACAAAAAATATCAAAAACAAGCTTCAATGAGTCACAAATATTTTCCCAAAAGGATTTAGAAAAATAGGATAATTTAGGTCAAAATATGAATGTCATACAAATGCATGGTATGGTAAAAAAAAGTGACTTTTAAACAATGGTTTTTAGAAACGCTTATTGAAACTCAATTTGTACAATTCGGGTATTAAAATAAATTACATATTTGGAAACTAAATTTCGAGTACTACATTTCATGATTAGTGACTTTTTTGAAGATTCCATCTCTAAGTGCTTCAAATTTTAAGGTAAAATGTGTCAAATTCTGAAAATCAGGGAAAACACTTCCACTTTTTGGCCAAAAAGTGGACTCGACTTCTTGCCAGCACCCAATTGTGTCCCTTGCTGGAGGAGGTTCTTGCCCGACTTGCTCCTAGATAGGAGGTTGAATAGGAAGTGGATAGAGAATGAGAAAAATCACCTAGGAGAGTTGTTGAGACTATGGAGAAGGATGTCATTGCAAGGAATATGAGAGACTTATTAAGGGTAGGCCCTCCCACATTCGACGATACTGGTGGTGGTCTGGAGGTGAAAACTTGGCTGATAGACTTGGGATGGTGTTTTTCTATGCATCCCTATGGTAGCAACACTAGAGATAGATGTGCCATTATGCATCTTAGAGGCATTTCCTTTACATGGTGGCGATTGGAGGAGCAGAAGCTCCTCTGGAGATTGGTTCTATTTCATGGGACATGTTTTCAGAGAGATTCAAAGTGTGTTTCCTATCAGAGCATTGGAGACGTCAACGTGCATATGAGTTCCATGATCTACGTTAGATGACCATGTTAGTTGAGTAGTTTGAGCATAGGTTCTACGAGCTCAAACAATACGCCAGAATTGTGGATGACAAGGATATGTTGGTACAACACTTCATTAGGGGATTGAATGCCCATATCAGTGGAGGAGTCTGAGTCTTCAAGCTAAAGACTATGGAGGTAGCCATGGAGGAGGCACATCTTGTGGAAGAGAATTTGACTATGGATTTGGGTGGACATACAGGTGTCTAGATAGGTAGTGCACCTTTGGCAGGCCTTGGTCCGTGAGGTGGTCAGACTCAGATAGGGGGTTCCTCTCAGAATCAACATGCACGTGCTAAGGGTGGATAACAACAACAACAATGCAACCCACCAAAGAATAAGAATTCTCAAGCTTAGCAGGGTAACAATTCACAGTCTGGGAAGAACCATAACTAGTGGCATAATAAGCACAACCATCAAGATCATCCAACACAGAGTGCATAATCTATGGTTAGCAAAGGCAATTTCCAGTAGTCTAATGCACCTTCGGGTGGCAGGGGTTTTGGTAGAGGTACTAGTTTCTTTTCATGTGGTTAGCAGGGTCATATTGCTAGGCAGTGCCCTATGACAGATACATTAGGATTTGGTCAGTGACCGAAAGCTTCAGAGCTGATAGTTGGAGATGTAGGCCATTCACATAGAGTCTTTGTTGTGGTAGATAATCGTCAGTTAGATAATCAAAATACCATGGTTGAGACTTCAGGTCAGTTACAAGGTACAAATGTTTCTATTTTTTTTATTTTGGAGCTTCTGATTCATTGATTTTCCCCTTTGTTGTTGATTGATGTGGACTCGTGGCAGTAAAGTGAGGTGATAGGTGGCAGGTAGAATTGGCCTCTAGGGTGAAGGTAGTAGTAGAATCCCTTGTTCGTGATTGTGGACTAAGGATTGGATCACTATCTACCTTAGTAGATCTTCGTGTTACACTTCTTGGTTCTTATGACATTGTTTTGGGTATGGACTAGTTGGGATTCCATTGTGCAGTGATCAATTGTCGACAAAAGACAATACATTGCTTAGATGATTCTAGTATAGAAGTTGAAATAATTGGCATAAAAAGACCCATTTCCTTGTAGATTATATCAGCTATGTAGTTGAGGAGATGCCTTTGTTAGGGTTGTCAGCTATTTGCAACAATAGTTAATGACTTGGACTTAGGGGAGAGTCGAGAGGTATCTCTTGATGATTGTAACCTATTCTTGGAGAATTCACAGATTTTTTCCCAGTGATATTCCTAGTATGCCACAGAAACGTAACATAGATTTCAAAATTGACCTAGTTCTTGGAGCAGAGCCTATATCTTGAGCTCCATATAGAATGACCACATAGGAACTGGAAGATCTTTGTTTTCAATTGGAGAAACTTTTGGCTAATGGTTTTCTATGTCCGAGCATTTCTCCTTAGGAAGCACCTGTCATCTTCATGAAGAAGAAGGGAAAATCTCTCAAATTGTGTATCAATTATCGTCAATTGAACAAAGTGACAATAAAGAATTGATATCCCTAACCCAGAATCGATGATCTCTTTGATCAAATCAAGGGAGATAAAGTGTTTTCTAAAATTGATCTAAAATTGGGTTACCATTAGTTGCATATTTTAGAAGCGAACATTCATAAAATGACATTTCAAACTCGTTACGAGCACTATGAGTTCACAGTGGTACCGTTCGGGTTAAAAAATGCACCATTTGTTTTCATGAGTTTGATGAACGGTTTTTTTCACACATACCTTGATCATTTTTTTCTTGTGTTTCTTGACAATATTTTGATCTATTTGAGAAATATGAAGGAGCACGAAGAACATTTGAGACAAGTATTGCAATGTTTTAGAGAGAATCAATTGTACGCAAATTTGAAGAAGTGCGAGTTCTTCTAGATTGAGGTGAAATGCCTTGGTCATGTTTTCTCTGGAGAGGGTATTGTTGTGGATCCTTCAAAGATCCAAGCCATAATCGATTGGCCTGTGCCTACCAACGTATCTGAGGTTCATAGTTTTATGGGTCTTGCCAGTATTATAGATAGTTTGTTCAGAGGTTTTCAAGGATTTCTCATCCCATTACCTCTCTTCAGAGGAAAGGGAAGAAATTTATTTGGTCAGATTAGTGGCAGTTGGCTTTTTAGACACTCAAGGAAAAATTGACTAGTGTACCTATCTTAGCCGTTCCTGACCCTACTAAGGACTTTATTGTTTGCACTGATGCATCCTTGGAGGGATTAGGAGTCGTGCTGATGCAGGATGGTCATGTGATCGCTTATGAGTCTTGCAAACTCAAGGATCATCAACTGAACTATCCTACTCATGATTTGGAGCTAGTTGTAGTTGTTCATGCTCTAGTTCAGTGGAGGCATTTCTTGTTGGGGCACCATTTTGAACTTCACAGTGATCATCGTAGTTTGTAGTATATTTTCACTTAGCCTAATTTGAATGCTAGACAGAGATGGTGGATGGAGTTCTTATGTGAGTATGACTTTGAGGTGAAATTTGTTCAAGGGAAGGAGAATATAGTGGTTGATGCTCTTAGTCAGCGAAGGCATGAGCTTTTTCTCGTGACTCTTGGAGTTGATTTG
>VDFB02211636.1:0-14414 GCA_007258455.2 Sequoia sempervirens
GAATCCTTTCAATTCCTCTTCCCGGGAATACCAGAGGTCACAATTCAAGAAATAAAACCAAATAATATTCAACCTTAATTCCCTTTTGATGCTTTTCCCATATTACATTTTCATTTTCATGCATTTAATTAAAACTAAATAAATTTTAAATCCACAACATGAACTTTTATTTAAACAAATATATAAATATTCATCATCTCCACAATTCTCTATTAAATAATTACTTATTAAAATCAACCATTGAGAGACTCAGAATAAATGTAATATTTTTATTATTACTAATATTTATTCATTGCCATATTTAATTATATGTTTTATGTTTCTATTTTATTAATTACTTAATTATTTAATTTACCACATAAGACCATTCACCACTTTAGACAAATCATAGAATCATACAAAGACCAATGTAACTACACAAATGAATGTGACCAATATGCACAAACCATGAAGATACAAGACTGTTGACACCTTGGTGCGGAGTTACTTTTCATGTCACCTTAAATATTCAACTTCTTGCCGTTGGGTAGGTTCAATGCTCGCCCAGACCTACCGAAATAGGTGGAATCGAGTCTTATTCCTGCAAAGCCTGCATCCAACAAGGTGATATACAATATACATAAAATCAAAGCATTGTGAGGAGGATTCACAGCGTAGTAGGGCGCTCGCGAACGAGTGATGCTACATGTCCCCTCACCAAAACATATCATCATATAAAGCATTATAATTTTACACCACATCATAAATTACTATTCTATAGTCTACTGCATTCCAAATAACTCCATCAAATGATCACAATAAAATGTCATCACAATATCCATGGCATCATAAGAGTATAGTAATAGTCTAAGCTACCACACATAATAGCAACAGTATCAACCAAAATCACAATGTGCCAAACAAAACCACAGTGAATGTCAAAATCAAATAGTAGCATGAGGGGTATTACATAGAGGGTTGTAACACTAATTTGTAACTTAAGAAATTGATATTGAATAAAATTAATGTTAAATCTATTGCTCTCAAAGGTAGCCAGTGATATTTTTAGTTGATAATTTTTTTTTTTTTTTTTTTTTTGTTATTGTGAGACTGGTATTCACAACATTCTGATTTTAACCTAAAGAATTGTGACCAATTGTAATTTTTTTACATTCTTTTTAACTTCTTGATCTTTGAAGTTTTACTTGTTTTACTGGTCAAACAAGAGATGAACCAAATCGATTTTTGCATGAGACAATGTCACTTGTAATAGATGTGAAGTCAGTCTTACTTTCTTATAAATAAATGACACAAATATTCTACTAGATAATGGCTAGATAAGCGTGGCATATTTCAAACTTTTAGTATTTCAAGGAGATTTCATTTTACACGTAACAAGACCATCAATGAAGAAAAGCATCTTAAGTACTGTACTTTTCATGTCTATGTTTACAAATTAAAAAATCCACAATAAGTGCTAAAGTTTAAATTTGTAATTAGCTATCCCAATTGAATTTGAAGGTTGTACTTACATCATATTTTATAGGAATGAAAAAGGAACAAACTAATATAGTAAACATAGATATGACATAGATATGAAGTACCTGCAATAATTTTATGCAATTTATTATAATGAGCAACATATAGTTTAACATAAAAGAATTACACATTAGAGAACAATTTTGTTGCTAAGCCTATGCTACCTAGAAAATGTATTATTAATTATATTAATTATAAGATGTAGCGGAAAATATGAATAAAAGTCCTTGCAAGTATGTAGAGGGAATGTAGCTAAAAGCAAAATAATATAATCTATCTAATCCATTGCAAGCATTGAAAAAAACATCCCAATACACCTGTCCAAGAAGCAAACGGTTACAATTATCCCACACTATGTAATCAACAATATATATATATATAAACTACAAAAATCTATACCTTGTTCGAAAGCACCTGTTTTAGGCTTTTAGCCATAACAGCAAGATAAAATGCTTTGGTAGATATGTATGAAAAATGTGGTAGCATAGACAAGGCAATAAATTGTTTGGAAAAATGCCTCGAAGAAATGTGGTCTCATGGTGATGGAATGCCATGACAAGCCATAGACATTATCATGGCATTCCATCACCACGAGACCACGTTTCTTTGAGGCATTTTTTCAAATAGTTCATTGCCTTGTCTATGCTACCACATTTTTCATACATATCTTCCAAAGTATTTTACAACCAAATCCAATTGGCAGTTGCTGCTAGTTATTAGTTATGCAATGTGAAGTAATGCTTCAAGTTTGAAAGATGTGCAATGCAATGTAATCAGTGATATGAATATCAACTACAAAAATCTATTTCTTACAACCAAATGCAATTGGCAGTTGCTCCTACTTATTAGTTATGCAATGTGAAGTAATGCTTTGAGTTTGAAATATTTGCAATGCAATGTAATCAGTGATATGAATATAAACTACAAAGATCTATTTTTTACAACCAAATGCTTTGAGTTTGAAAGATGTGCAATGTAATGTAATCTATTTTTTACAACCAAATGCTGCTCCTACTTATTAGTTATGCAATGTGAAGTAATGCTTTGAGTTTGAAAGATGTGCAATGCAATGTAATCAACAATATGAATATAAACTACAAAAATCTATAGCTTGTTTGAAAGCACCTATTTTTAGGCTTTTAGCCATAGCAGCAAGATAAAATGCTTTGGTAGACATGTATGAAAAATGTTGTAGCATAGACAAGTGAACTATTTAAAAAAATGCCTCAAAGAAATGTGGTCTCATGGTGATGGAATGGCTATGGCTTGTCATGACATTCCATCACCATGAGACCACATTTCTTTGAGCCATTTTTTTAAACAGTTCACTGCCTTATCTATGCTACCACATTTTTCATACATGTCTACCAAAGCATTTTACAGCCAAATGCAATTGGAAGCTGCTCCTAGTTATTAGTTATGCAATATGAAGTAATGTTTTGAGTTTGAAAGATGTGCAATACAATCTAATAAGTGATATGAGTATAAACTACAAAAATCTACTTTTTACAACCAAACGCAATTGGAAGTTGGTCCTAGTTATTAGTTATGCAATGTGAATTAATGTTTTGAGTTTGAAATATGTGCAATGCAATCTAATCGGCGATATGAAGATAAACTACAAAAATCTATTTTTTACAAGTAAATGCAATTGGAAACTACTCCTAGTTATTAGTTATGCAATGTGAAGTAATGCTTTGAGTTTGAAAGATGTGCAATGCAATGTAATCAACGATATGAATATAAACTACAAAAATCTATTTTTTACAAGCAAATGCAATTGGCGGCTACTCCTAGTTATTAGTTAAGCAATGTGAAGTAATGTTTTGAGTTTGAAATATGTGCAATGCAATGTAATCGGCGATATGAATATAAACTACAAAAATCTATTTTTACAATTATAAATGTGGTCTCATAGACAAGGCAAGACTCATAGAAAGGAGCACAACAACAAAGACAAATATAGGGTTTTCCTTCTTTCAATCATAAGGTTTTCCCTTCTTGCTAAAGAACCACATCAAATTTGATGTACATGAATTGCATAAAAGGACATTAAGTAAGTTGAAGAGGTGTGATACATAGTGTAAGTTTGAGTTTTAGTCTATGATACAAATATGAAGTCATTTTAAAAACTGGGAAATAATGTGATTAAAAAAATTGAAACTTTATAATATATATGTGCATACTTAACTTTATAATGTATCAATTTAACACGACTTTACAAATTCAATGTACATGCTTATAGATGAATCCAACGAACCATCCAGGTCTGCTCTATTCTTTATTGTGTCAAGTATTGCCTCATGGTCAAACTCACACACCTTCCACAAGTTCTTGTTCGCAAGTCTGCCCCAATATTTGATCAAATGAACATTGGCTGCTACAACAAGGTTAGAATAGTGAACAATCTTCCGATTCATGTCAAAGTCCTAAAACAACCAAACTGGATCATTCTTAACTAGGTACATTCTAATCCATGTTCCAGTAACAACCACTAAATCTGTAGGATATTCTATGTTTTCTCCATCTATAACTAGGGCCTCCAATTTCTTTTTGGCCTTGATACGACACAAGTAATAACTTGTTCCCTCTTTGTTGTCTTCATCTGCAATCATTGCATAAACATGCCTTGCATTGATATGTTCATCCAATTAGATGTATTTAATGAACATTACAATAAAACTACAAAGTAAGAGAAAACTAGGAATTTTGTATTAACTATGCAAGAAGATATATTACATGGTTCTAGTAGATTTGATACATGATCAAAGTCAATGGATGATTGCATCTCTGTGATTTGTAGAGCTCTTAGGAGCTGATACATGTCAACTGGGGTTAGAATTCTTAACGACCAATCGTCAACCCGCTCTTTTGAGTTGCAGTCATTCCATGCTTAGAGTGTACATGAAGAACAAAAACATGCCATCTTCTGCGTATGAATAGTCCATGTGTAATACCCCTCTGTGTCGGTTGTTCTGAACTTGTTGGTGAGTATTTGTGTGTGCTTCATTGATTACTATGTTATTTGATTGTGTGAAAAATATAATATGTTAGTAATCATGTTTAAATAATTAATTAAATCATAAGTGATTTGCAAAGTTATTTAAAATATAAATTAGAAATTAAAATAATAATCAATTAAATCAAATCAAATGATTTAGAACAAATGATCAAATTTAAACTAATTCGTTAAAAGTAAAAGTGATATTATTAGATAAATTGATTTAAATTGTTGAAGTTAATAATAATTATGAACAAATAATCTTGAAAAGATAATTATTATAATAAGAAAATTAATGGATACTTGTTTAGAATCTTGCAAATGGTTGATTTTAATTATTTTAATGTGGAAGTAATTATTTAATAAAGTTTTGTGGAAATGATGAATATATATATATATATATATATATATATATATTTATATAAATAAAAGTTCATTTGTGGAAGTAAATTTATTGAGTTACAATCTGCATGATAAAAGAAAATGAAATATAAATACTTGAAAAGGAAACAAAAGGGAATTAAAGGGATTAATAATTATTTTGAGTTATTTCTTGAGGTGTGACTTTTGGTATTCTCAGGAAGAGGAATGGAAGAGACTTTTGTGTGTGTTTTTATTTAGGGGAGTTTTGTTGATAGGGGGGGGCATTCTCTTTCCAAGGGATTTTGGAGAAAATTTGGCAGTCATTTTTCTGTTACAGTATTGCATTCTTTTCTATTATTATTCTAGAGAGAATTCATTTAGGAAGGAGTTTTAAGTTGAGGGAGGATATTGGAGCTACTGCTGGAAACAATCAGTAGCAGATGATTGGATCGGTAAGAAGGATAAAGCTTCTACAATTTTCTCCAGGCATAGGACACCAGGTTCGCCTTCTTCTTTTAAATTATTCTCTTTCTTTAGTATCAAGGAAATAAGAATTCTTGTTGCGAATGAAATTTTCTTCTGGTGTTGTAATTTAATGTATGTAGAAAATTCTCGAAGCCTTAGAAATATTTTGGACTGTTTTTCTCAAGAAAATCTTACTGGGGTTCGGGATCGTTATTCATTTAAAGTAAATTTTGTTGGGATTCTGGAATTGAAAGGGTTACTGTAGTTTTAAGTTAAGAATAATAATAAACCAGTCAAGAATAACGTCTTGTTTGGGAATTTAGAGGTTGTGAGAATCCTCATTTGTAGATAAATTTTACAAATTTATTTTGTGTATAAATATTTATATTGAACAGTAATTGAATTTTATTTCTGTCTTCGAAATATTCTATACAATATATATATATATATATATATATATATGTATGCACACATATATATATATATATGTATGCACATATATATATATATATAATGTGAAGATAGTTTAAAAGAAAAATAAATTTTAATTAAGATTCAAAGTTCACCGAAATAAAATTATATTGAAATTGTTTTAAAAAGAAAAAATAAAATAAAATAAAATTTGCAGACTGGGTGGTGGTTCGGCCTCGGCCGTACCCACCACCCAGCGGGCCGTGGTTAGTGCGGCAGCCTACGGCTACCACGGCAATCCTTCGGACTGCTGTGACAGTCCGTAGACTGTCCACGGCAGTCCGTCGGACTACCACGGCCGGGCGGCGTCTATTGCCGTGCCGGTGTATGGGTGAAAACGCCCATTCAAATTTATTTATATAAATTTTATAAGTGCGAAATTCTAGTTTATTTTATTTACTATGCGAAAATTACTTTTTAAATATGTCTCATTTATATATTGCGATATTTACTTTTATAAATATGTATATATATATATATATTTGTATTTGTATTTGTATATATACTTACTAATGCATTTATTCAAATTTCAGTTATTTAACTGGTTGCTGTAATCATTTAATCTTTACCAGTAAATATTCTGTTCTTGTTCTAGTTAAAATAAAACAGAATTTAGTTATAGTGGAAACAATAAAATAGAAAGAAATCTTTTGCTTATCATTATTATTGACTTGTTAAATTACAAAACTTTGAGAGGAAATTTTTAGTAAAAATCCATTTATGAATATATGACAGCATTGTTTATTTAATTCTTGTTTTAGTGTAAATATTTTGGGAATGAAATTTATGATGGAATTTATTTTGGAATTAAATAAGTTACCGTTTTATGAGGTTAAGTCTTGTAGACTTGTTTGGTTCTTAGAGCAGATCTTTTCTCTTTCTTCTTTCCTTCCTCGAAAAGAATTAGAATATATAGATATGTAGTGGTTTTAAAAGGTATTTTTGGGTGTAAATTCATTTAGATAGATTTAAGATTTTAAGGTGGTAATTTCTAATATGTAGTTCAAGTATTTAGAGTATTGCTATTATTGTTATTTTAAAGTATAGACAATTGGTCTTAAATGGTTTTCACAATTAAGTTAAATATTGGAAGTGAGTGTTAAGTTAGTATGATGAAAGGAAATGGAAAGAATGTTTTGGACATAAGTAGTTATGAAATGATAATGAGTTAAATACCCAATTAGTAAGTAGTTTTCAATTATGTTGATAAATGAAAGGGGAAATTTAAATGTATGGGCATGATTAGTGATTGATTAGGGTATTCTTGAATTGAATAGTTTATTGGTGAAATGGATTTTAATCTTTTGAAAATTGACTTCCTTTATATTCATTTAATGGTTGATTTGTAAGTTCTCTTTATGGATAAGTCTTTTAGAATACTTGTGGTGGTTATCATGAATTGTTTTAGTTAATTGAGTAATTCTGTTGGGTAAGTTGTAAAGTTATTTAGTTCTGGTCGTTAATTGATTTGGTTAATAAATATTGTTCTCATTTAAAATTGTGATTGTTGTTATGCAAGTGTTTTTTGTGGGTTGTGAGTGGTTGAGTATTTAAGGTGTTCTTTAATTTGGTTCCTTGGAGGCCTGGTTGCATGCTTTTACCTCGGTTATTGATGGATTGTTTTTGGATGTTGCCTTATTGGTGTGAATGCCTTTGTAGATTAATTTTGATTCAAGGAATCCTTTGTCTTGTAATTTGTGTTGCAATGTAACGGAGAACTCGTGTTTTTGGCTCATGAGTTGTGGATAGTTGATCTTCTTGGATTTCTGATTTGTTTTGTACCAAAGTTGTTTATGTAGTCCGGATGGAGTTGTTGATCTTATTTTAATGTATTCTCTCATTATATTTGAATTGAAAATAGTTCTTGTGGCCTTGCAATTATTGTTGTCATTGCTATGTTGTTGATTTTATGAAGGTGGTTTGCGTCCCACTATAAGGGGGTTCTTGTGGGGAGAAAATTGAGGTCTCCCGTGGAATACCTAGTTGGTGGCTTTTGGTTTTATTAAGTGATTTTGTTTAAAGATTGATTTTCTTTTGTGTTTCCCTATTTGAGGTGACACCATTGTTGCTTGTGGATGGGTCTTGATGAATCTTTCCCTTTTATGGATTTTCTGAGTTACTCTCATATTTGAGGAAATTTTATCCTTGTGTTAGAATTATTAGGGAAAAGCTTGTGTTGCTTCATTTTTACCCTTGTTTGTGGGTTTTCATTCTTTTGGCTTCCAGAGGCTTGAGATGATTGTTAATTGATGTTCTCTCTCTTTATGTGCCCTTGATGTGGCAAGTGTTTTGGTTTCATTATTTTAAAAGGGTTGTACGGAAATTGTTGAGACTTTGATTATGTATTTATAGCGAGATGGGTAATGCCTCGCATGTTTCTCTATTGTGATCTAATATTCTTATTATGATGGTACAACCCTTGGTTTCTTGGTTGTTATGTTATTGGGTCTCTAGGGAGAGTGGCTCCTCGTGGGGGCCGGCGCCCCGTTTAAGGGGAAGAGCACAGGATAACCCACGAGTGAGTTAGTAATCAAGTGAAAACCTAATAATTAACTTAGGAGGGTTGGGTAGTAATATCATTATAATATTTTTTTAAAAATGGATGCCTCGTCTTCATTAGTGCTTCCGCAGACTAATGGAAGGCTGAGAAGGCCGTGGTTGGCAAGGTTGTAACCTCATCCTCATGAGAGGTTATCGGCTCCGCATGAGCTACCCTATGGTGCCGGCGCCTCAAGTAGGAGGAAGGGCCAGGAGATCCATAGATGGGGGGGCCTCGTTTGGAGGAAGGAGCCAGGATAACCCATGTGGGGCTATCGATGACACTCTCCCCTAGTTGCCCATGTGTTTTACTTTATTGTGTTCCTCTGGAAGTAGGTTATGAGAGTTGGTTTAGATTGTTGTTTGAATTGATTTAAATTGATTTATGATGATATTGTATGTTTTGCGGTCTCTGTAGTATGTTTATTTGATTTACAATCTTGTATCTTATGATACTGTGATATGATGTTATTATATTATTTGATTGAAATTTGGAATTGTATTATGTTTATTAATTCAGTTTAATTTGGAAGTATTTCATGATCATCCTTTGGTTACTTGTTACTGGTCATTGCTTTGATTTATGTGATGAGATTTATGATTTTAAGTTATTTTAATGACTCTTGGATGTTGTTGTTTATGTCTTTGTAATTCTTGAATTTTATGATACTTTTGAATGGCGTCGAGTCTTGTGGTTCCCTTTTTGGATGTTCTTGGTTGCGGTCTCTTTCTTGTTTAGCTCCTCAGCACGGGGGTCTGGGTCTTCGGACTCACATGGTCGGGTGGAACGTGCTAAGCACCCCATTGGGTCCCCAGTCGAGGATCGAGATGTGCGGATTGGTGTTGTTGCAGCGACTCCAGAGTTGTATCCGTCATGGAGCCAGTTTTCATCTATTCATTTGTATCATGATTCTTGTTGTATGGTTTCCGTGCATATTGGAAACTCTTTTGTATCATCGTACTTCTTGAATATTGTATTGTAATGTAACATTAAACCTTTTGTGGCTATTTGCAGTTGATATTCAATGTGTTAAGTTAATCATGTATATGTTGTATTTATGTACCCAGATGGTTTCTTATCAATGATTATCAAGTATACATTTGTTAATGTTTACTTTGTTATGAATTATATATTTGGTTTTATTCTTTATTGTCATTGTGTGGATCTCAGTCTCGTAATGACTCTTCGTGTACCCCAAGGGATGTATGTGCTAATGAATCTTCTTAAATGAAATTCATGTTATGATTTAATGTGTATTACATGTATGTTATGTTTACTTTTAAAAAAAAAAAATTTGCTGTAATTATTGTTTATTTGTCCTTTGGGGTTCGCACGATGGGGCGTTACACCATGAACTTGCATTGGAGCTTCTAAAAGAGTGTAGCTCACTCAATCCTTTCAGTGTACAATAGTCCTCATATTTTGCAATGTCAATATTATCTACAAACCAAAAAAACCTACGAACTAAAGAATTACCGTCATTACCTGGACCCATAGCATGATTAAACCGTTGGACAATCAATTTTGCATCTATCAACTTTGGACTATCTTTGTACTTTAACTATTCTTGTGCTAAGGCTCTACATGCTCCTGCACCATTATGCTCCCCCTTTCCATGCCCGACCTTTGAGAAATTCCACATATACTGAACACCACTAATCCTATGCATCCTGCTCAACCAATAAAACATTCTAGAGTTCTTGAATTGCAATGTACAATTATCTAACCATATGATATGCTCACTAAATGATATGCCCCTACTAGCCAAATCAGCGTAGAACATCTAAAAGCAATGTTACACAAACTTTGTAGAATGTGTGTGATCATCACTGATGTAAAAGTGAGACTCCCTCAATACCTTCTTGGTATCCTCTATACTATCAACTACATGAATGAATGCTATATATGGACAAATATATAAACCTATGTGGAGTTGTAGTATTGTGATTATACCTTATTTTGTGGTTGTAGTGTGTAGTGCTCTGGAAAATTGACAATTGAAATGACGCTATGAAGTGGAAACGTGTCCTTGCATAATGTGAACTACGAGTCCAACCATAGAACTCTATGTGTATGCCTTGCATACTCAGACCACGTGATAACGAAAAAAACCCATAAATTGATACATTGGAATCTTTATCATTGACCAATTCACACTTTTTTGCTTCTTTCCCATCTTTTAGACTGTAGGCCACTGTCTTGTATTTGCCAAATTCCACAATTTTGTTTCCAACTGCATGTGTACTATCCATGTGTTGGAAAATCAAAAAAATGTTGCAATCCAGCACAATGAACACATGTGCTATCCAAACATGATTTCCTATAAAAAAATTGACCTTCCACTCTTTCACATAAAATGGTAGATAAGAAATACCTTGAAGATCTAGGTGGAGGCCTTATGGTACATTCCTGCAAAACATTGTTAGTATTCATATCTACACATATATGTTGGTAAAAATCATAATGGTTAGAAAACTCAATATGTACTCTACAACAACAAGTAGTGCATGTGTGATTTATTTTGACATAAAAAGGATTTAGCATTTCAAAAAACCTTCGATAAATTTTAACTTGAGGATACATCTCTAGCAAAAAATTGGGTTTGAGTAGTATCCAAAAAATGTTTTGGATGTGGCTCACGAATTTGACTACCAATTCTCCTTCTTACAACATCTATTTGATTTGGAGAGACCCTTATGTTATTCTTCCAAAATTATTGTATTAGAGATTTCAAGGCTTGAATTTTTTTTATCTTTCTATGGTAGTCTACCTGAGAATTCCCATAAGTCATTGTTATTTGGATCCTCCACTCCTTCACACCTTCTTTTGGCTCTCATTAGAGATGATCTACTTATTTTCATAGTTTTACTCATCTTTGAAAGGATCATCTTTTTCCTGGTTTGATTGCTTACCATTGTTGATGTCATCACACGTCGTGTGGCATTACTATCTTTCGTGCGTGAGGTAGAACCCACACTCTCATATGCACTCATTAGATTCTTTACAATGGATTTCTCACTCGAGTCATCCGATGTTCTTAGCCCAAGAATCTTCATTGTGGGCCTAAAATTGAGTTGCCTCATCATTTCAACAAATAGTTGACATCTTTTAGCCTCATTTAGCTTCTCAAAAAATAATTTCCATATCCTCCTCGCATATCTTTGACATGTACATTTTGGAATCTTATCAGCCATTGGTTTCAAAACATTAGCATCAATATCAATCAAATATTTAGGTTTTCTATGAAAACTCTAGGGGGAGTTCTCAAAGGTAAAGTTGTGCCAACATTAGGAATGTCAACAACATCGATGATAGATGGTGTACCTTCAATCAGAGATGAAAATGATGATGTACCTTGAAATTAACATGTAAACGATGTTGTACCTTCAACTTCAGATGTGGTATGTGGAGTGTCTTAAAATAGAGTTGTGTTTGTTGATGTACTTTCAACACCACATGTTGTAGATGATGTGTCTTCAACTGGAGATTTGATTGATGATGTACTTTGAACATTGCATATTGTAGATGGTGTGCCTTGAACTTCACTTATGGTTGATGATGTGCCCCCAACTTTAGGATTCATTTCTCTCATTGCACGAAGATATTGCATGCATTGCCTTTTTGGTACCAATTTTACATCTCTCTTAGATTGCATGGGAGTTTATTCTTATATGGGGTTTAATTTATTTTCTTCATGAAGTTCCCTTATTGTTTCTCTTGTCCTTGCATTTTTGGCTTCACATTCATCCGGTGTTAGAGACTTTGCATGTTTCCTCAACATGATGTTCAATGCTACATGCTCACAAAAAAAAAATGAACAAAATTAAGTATTGCTCACTAATACAAAAATATCAAAATCAAATGCAAACGATTGCAATTGATCTATGTAAAAAGGTGAGAAGCACACAAATTTAATTTTAAACAAAGAAACTCTTGATAAACAATTGAATTGTACAAACATGATAAATATGACCTCATATAATCAAATTTCATCTAAAAACTTCAAAATTTACACCAAGATAATAATCTTTCACAAAGGGAAAAAATAATACTCTTTCACAAAGGGTAGCAATAATAAGTCACCTTTGTAATGCTAAATATGAAAATGCATGGCATAATGAAGATGTAACAACAATAGATTGAAGGCTAAAGGTGAAATTAAGGGAGCAAAAATTTGTGACTTCACACCTTGTGACAGTTATGGCGATGAGAAGCTTGTAGAGTATGAACTTAACTACCTTGTTGATGTTCTCCCTTGTTATGTCATTAAGAATTATGATGCCATTGATGCTTCCGCAGCATGTATTTTTTTCACGAGGATGAGTAGATTGGTTCTGAACTTAAGGATGAATTTGTTTACATGAATGACACCACATGGACATGGATTTTCAATTAGAAGAGATTTCCTTAGAAGGGTATGGTTTTGTGATCATATGGATGCATATAAATTGTTCCTTTGGTGCAAGGTGTGAACTCTTCCCCATGCTAACTGTGTCACAACAAGGCTGCAAGTGGATTTTGTTCAAGTGAGGAGAGAAGAAGAATGTTGCATGTTTGATAACATAAATGGTATGACCTTGAAAAAGTCATAGAAACAAGCACAACAACAAAGGAAAATATGCAGCTAATGGAGAAACAGGCAGATTGCAACCATATTCAAGGTCCTATTGAATGGTCCAACAAGGGGCAGATTGTATCCAATCATTTGTAAACTCATTGAATATGATAGTTTGCTACATAATATAGGTAGTAGGCAATTGCAACTTAAAAGAAAAGGAAAATGAAATGCAATCGATCTAGGTGACAAGAAAAGGAAAATATGCAGCTAATAGAGGAAGGGGTGAGCATTACATCCATTACGAATGTCTTATTGAATGGAACAAGAGGCAGATTGTAGCCAATCATTTGCATACTCATTGAATATGACAATTTGCTACATAATATAGGTAGTAGGCAATTGCAACTACCACAGCCTATTTTTTCCACTACCATAGTTTGTATTTTGTCTCTTAAGAGGGTTTCTAGGATAAATATAATGTTCTTAATTCTTCATTATAGTGGTGGTTTCTATGATAAATATAGTGTTAATCATTTTGATATTTCCAAATCCACCTACATTCTAGCCAATGTAGAGTGAATCAATTTGTTTGTTTTTAGTTCATTTGCTAAAAAATCAAATGAAAAAGAGTGAATTCCACTAACCATGATGGAAATGGACTACTATAAGAATTTAAAATGGAATACATAAACATTTTTGTGTTAAGTTGAAATCCTTTATATAAGTTTAGAACAATTCATCTAAATTATGTCATGATTTTTCATTTTCTTCTTCAAACTCCTAAAAATTTAATATTTTTATGCAACTTCGATCTTCTTCAATGTTGAATTCTATTTAAAACTATTATGATTAATAAAATTATTAAAGGAATGGTCTATATTGTCAAAACTAAACAAAAAACTCAATATAAGCATTTCAATTCTACAAAAACAAATGTATTACTTGAGATAATAAAATACGATGTAGAAACTTCAAATTATATTCTTCTACATTGTCCAATAAGAAAATTGGTGCTCAAAAGGTGATGGATCAAGCATAATATGGAACCACAACAAGTCAACTACATAAAAAGGCATTTTCTTGTCAGAGAAAGCACAAAACCAAATAGAGGCAGCGAATTGTGGGCATGTATCATGGGTCAACTCCCTTTTCTACTATTTTTGGCGCTCACCATTTTTAGCTAGTGCCAAATGTGTTGCATAAAAACCTTTCAATTTGGAAAGCACCAAATGTGATGTTTTGAGGCTCTAAAATTTGACAAGAGCCAAATGTGCTATATAGAAAACTTTTAATTGTGAAAGCCTTGACCCTATATAGAGACCTACTGAGGAGAGAGAGAAAAGTGGGAGAGACCTAGTAGAGTAGCAAGGGATGGAGGTAGAGGTTTAATGTGATTTATTGATAATGAAAAGGATAAGAGAGAAGAGTGGGAGAGACCTAGACTAGTAATGAGACAAGGAGTGAGAGACGTAGCTCGGCTAAGGAGGGATGGAGGTAGA
>VDFB02211637.1:0-24850 GCA_007258455.2 Sequoia sempervirens
CCTCACTCGCACTCCCTCACCCTCTGCCTCCCCCTCCCCCTCTCTCCCTTCCACTCCCACTCCCACTCCCTTGTTGCTAGCCTTATGTAATTGTCTCACATTCAAGCATGTATTTATTTTTGAGGTAAGTGTGGTTACAAGGATTTTTTAGTTCTCCTAAGCTTGAACCACATTGGATGACAAAAAAGAGAATATATGTGGGACTTTAAGGGTTTTCATTCTTTTTTCTCAAGGAGATCAAAAACCTGTTGAAGGTCATGTTTTATCTCTTGATTCTAGAGAAATTTCACGTTATAGTAAGAAATGTTCTACTATTGTTTTATCAACTACATAGACATAATATATGATAACAATTGACATAGCTAATTTAGAAGCAACTTAATTATGGCCTATCCTTTTAGTACTCAAAACAACATCAAACTAAACCTTATTTACTTCACTATGACAATCAAAGCACCATTTTATTTCTAAAGAATCTAGTGTTTCATGCTAGAATAGACCATATAGAGACCATATAGAGGTTTATCCCATTGCATGAGTTATCTCATCCAAGAACATGTGAATTATCTTCAATATTGTAAGATAGAGAAGTAGATAGTTGATATTTCCATCAAGGCTATTAAGATTAAGAGAAGTCACATGAATACCTAATGATTGTCATTTGTTGGGGTTGTTGTGAATGTATAAGAGGGTTTTGTTGTTGTGAGTCATCTTATGTAATCTCTAACATTAAGAGAGATGTCAACATAGTTAATGTTAATGGTTGTGAAGTTTGACAAATAATTAAAAAAATAAACATAGATGATTGAATATACATCTAAAAATTCTATATACGTGTGTTAAAAAAGGAGCTTTAAAATAAGATATGAACATGCATGAAAGGATAATGAAAGGGGGATTTTTGCTTGCTATGTTTTAGGGCAGCTATATCTTATAGATCCATGTGCCCTACTAAACATGTATGCCAAATGTGGAACCATATACAGGGCATGAAGAGCATGTAAGTATATAACTAGTTAAAGATCACTAAATATGTATGTATTTGTGCTTTTCCTAACAATGGTCCTACATAATTTCACATCCAGTTAGAATGACAAGTAGTGCATAAGTCAATAGAATTTTATCACAATATAATATATAAAAATAAATAAGTCAAAGTGGAGAGGCTGTAAAACAGCAGCTGGGAAGCATAGAAGGAAAAATTTAAATGTAGCAATCTCTTGTATTCAACATAGAAGCAACTCAAAAATCTGAAATGGTTAGATTTGATCCACTGTTCTAGGCTGAAAGAATTGCCTTCTGACTTTGGGCAACTCAAAAATCTAAATTTTTATATTTGAGTCGATGTTCTGGGTTGAAGGAATTGTCTTCTGATTTTGGGCAATTAAAAGATCTGAATTTTTTATCTTTGAGCCACTGTTTTGGGTTGAAATAATTGCCTTCTGTGTTAGGGCAACTCAAAAATTTGGAAAAGTTAGATTTGAACCACTGCTCTGGATTGAAAAAATTGCCTTCTGATTTTGGAAAGCTCAAAAATTTGGAAAAGTTAGATTTGAACCACTGCTCTGGATTGAAAAAATTGCCTTCTGATTTTGGAAAGCTCAAAAATTTGAAAAAGTTAGATTTGAGCTACTGTTCCAGCTTAAAAGAATGGTCATTAAGCTTCAAAGATTGCATAGGGATGAAGAAGATAAAATTGACAGCAAGTTGGAAATTAAAAGAATCCCTGCCCTATAATATCAGGGGAAATTGTTCTATTCTATTTGATTTGGAGAGATTTCTAGAGAAATTCAACGATATAAGCCAGTTTCACAATCCGTGTAAGTAATCTACACATATGTTTTGTACAATAGAAATTTCTGCAATTCTACATTTTAGAATATCTTTCGCTTCCCAACAATTATAGTCATCTAGACTTTCCTTTCCTAATCTATTCTCGTCAGACTTTAGTGAGTATAAATGTACTCTTGTCCAATACAGTCGGGAGAGAAGAAGGACAAGAAGTAGCAAAATGCATAAATCAACAGAATTTTATCACAATATAATATATAAAACTAAATAAGTCAAAGTGGAGAGGCTGTAAAATAGCAGCTGGGAAGCATAGAAGAAAAAATAAAATTTAAATGTAGCATAGAAGCATAGGGGCTGTAAAATAGCAGCTGGGAAGCATAGATGCAAAAATTTAAATGTAGCATAGAAACATAGAGGCTGTAAAATAGCAGCTGGGATTGTTGTGAATGTATAAGTGGATTTTGTTGTTGTGAGTCATCTTATGTAATTTCTAAATGTAATCCCTAACATTAAGAGAGATGTCAACATAGTTAATGTTAATGATTGTGAAGTTTGATAAATAATTAAAAAAATAAGCATAGATGATTGAATATAATACATCTAAAAATTCTATATATGTGTGTTAAAAAAGGAGCTTTAGAATAAGATATGAACATACATGAAAGCATAATGAAAGGGGGATTTTGCTCACTATGTTTTAGGGCATCTATATCCTATAGATGCGTGCGTGTGACCTACTAAACATGTATGCCAAATGTGGAACCATATACAGGATATGAAGAGCTACATAGGAACTTCAGGGCAACAATCAGCACAAAAGCTATATAAAAGATGAATGTAAGTCTATAACTAGTTAAAGATCACGGAATATGTATGTATTTGTGCTTTTCTTAACAATGGTCCTACAATTTCACATCCAGTTAGAATGACAAGAAGTACCAAAATGCATAAATCAACAGAATTTTATCACAATATAATATATAAAAGTCATAAAAAAGTCGAAGTGGAGAGGCTGTAAAATAACAGCTGGGAAGCATAGAAGCAAAAATTTTAATGTAGCAATCTCTTGTATGTTTTTAGGCTATTTTTCTTCCATTAAAACATCACTGTATGCACTGTTGCATGAATACATAAGTTTTAAAGGGACTCTGTAAATATAGTTGTAGGAGTTTTTTCTGTCAAAATACATAACAAAGCATTTCCTATTAAACTTCAATGGAAACAAACCCTAAAAAACTTATGCTACAACGCATATTTTCCCGTATTTTGGAGAAAGAATTATGCCTACGTTTCACAGTTAGGGTTTATGCACAAAATGAATTTTTGTTTACAGACATTGCACAAAACACAGAAAAGAAAACTCATGCATTTATACTAACCTTGCACCAAGTAGAGTAGCTCATGCAAATTCATTGCTCATAAATGAACAACTAACCTTCTAGAATGAAAGGCAGCCACTTGTAAAGAATAAAATTTCATGTACGACTATACTACGGCAGAGAAAAGATAATGAAGGAAAAAATTGCAGGGGTGTGTTTACTCATATATCTAATAACACCGGTACTTGCTCTAATCAACAGAAATAACAACGCATACTGATAGAGTAACAAAAGTATGACTTTATTCACAAGATATTCTGACAGAGAGATAGACCATAGATGACCACCCAAGGATCAAACTGCTTTCCCTAACTATGATATGCCTATTTAAAGTTCTCAAGGATAGCCGAGCAGAACACAACCGACAACTACTAATAATTGACTCTTTAAAACTATCCATAAGCCAACAAGTAAATAATTGTCATATATGACCAATTAATGAAACATTACAAAGTCATTTTACACTAACTACATCATCCCCCAAAAAAAGAAAAAAATGGATTCCCAGCTGATAAGCAAAGAACAAAACAACAGATTAGATAATATCAGTTAAGGTTTTCCAAACTCATGACAGACTAGTACTCCTAAGACTACCTACACGGTGCCACTGGTAACCCTTGAAATGGTGTTGCTGTTCTTGAAAACTCTTCCAAAGCAATGCTGAAAACCTTCCAAAAACCTGCATAAACTTGAATAAACAACCTTGCTTCTTCGTGACCAGCAGAGAGGAATTGTTTGGTTAACTTGAATGAGGAACAGCATTCTTTATGGACATTGATTGCATATTTTTTTAACTTCTTTTTGCTTTAGTCCTGACAATTGCTGGGAGGAGGTTTTATGTGGCAAAGCCATTCCTAAAGTGCACTACAGTAAGTTTTATGCAATTAACAAGGCTGGGCAGAGTTTACTAATGGTATTGCCATTGAAAATATGTATTGGAGTAGAATTCCTATGGCTTTGCTCTTAATAATGTGCACTTCATGAACACCTCTAAACCTTGGCACAGATCACTAAAGCCATTGTTATTGTTTTGCTTGTTAGGCAGAACTTTCCATGGGTTAAACCAGCATACGTGTGCATGCACTTCTGATTTCACTTCACTCTTAAGAGCTGGGCAGAAATCACTTAACCTTTAGACACTTTTTGACTTTAAAAAGATAGCAATTACTGCCCTAATACACCCCAGACACCTTTTAGCCTTGTTTGCTCACTATTGGCAGAGATTGATAACACTTTTGACAACTTTTCACTTTGGTGCACATCATTAATGGTTTTTCCCTCACTTTTATGCACCTGATTTTGTTTTCTTACCACTTTTAAGCATTGGCACAGAATACTAACACCTCAACCAAATCGTCATATTTTGGTTGTACTTCATAAGGGTTTAACCATCAAAAAAGTGCCCATAATTTGTTGTTTGGATTGCTGATCAAAGGTAGGCAGAGATCACTTAGTCATTTGCCAGCTTTTGACAGCTGTTTGGCAGAAAAAGTTAATGGTTAGCCCTGTCTAGAACATGCCTACTACACTTTTGCCACTTTTTACATTGCAAAGTGGAGATCACTTATGCTTCTGCCCTGTTTTATGAGGTACATGGAAAAGAGGTAGCTTGGCCGCACAAAAAGTATGTCTATATGTGGAGGCAGAAGATTGGGCAGAGCAGACAATCACTATTGCCACTTCTTACTTAGTACCTAAACACACTTGTATGTTGCAGATTTGTTCCATTGTTTTCATCATTCTCTGCTCCCTTTCTGTCCTTGAACATCATCATTTGTTTTATCAGACTTGTTAATGAGCACTTCACCCTACCTCTACAAAAGTCAGCAGATGAAAAAACCAAGACATGATGACCTTATTACTGGGAAGACCACAATCAACTCAAACTACCACATATTGATGATCGATTTGATGACAGACCAGACAAAAGGAAGTACAAAAGTTGAGATTCACAGAGGTACCAACTCATATTCTCAGATCTGATCTTACGACATTCATAAATCGTGAAAAACTAAACAAATGAATTCATAAACTCAAACTTTTCATACATAGAATCTTATTTCAATTGAAAAAATGCTCTCTTATGGTAGAGCGCGGGAGGGTATTTGGCCTCTACAACTTACCTTACCCCAGAAAGGATAGCACGATAACATAAACAACTTAAGCCCCCGAATCGCAGTAGACTCATGGCCAAAATAGTCAATATTAGTGACAATTTGATAGTCCAACCATTCACTATTGGGGAGAGAAGACTTTAAAAAGCATTTATATAATGCTGTTTCTGTTGCAATCTCAGAATCTTTAGCGTTGTGTAAAAGGCTTATATGTTTGGAAGTAAAAGTCTATTATGATATGTGAGAGAAATACAGAGCTATTTTATTATTTATATCTCAAGAGCCCTGTGGAAGATGAAAGATTGTGTCTAACGTCTCTCTCAAGAGCCTTGCAAACTCAAATGCATTTGATTAGCCATGAACAAACACATTTAAGAATTTTTTTCGAAGAACTGACTATTGAAATCGAATCTCTGAAGTTGAAATTAGAGAACTATAATCATAGACTTGATTGAATAAAAAATCAGAGGAACTCATTTAGATCTGTGTCAGCAAGCATGGAGGAAGCTTATCTTCAAAAAATTGGTTCAAGGAAACAAGAAGTCCATGAGCCTCAAAATAAGTTGGGTATGTGGGCTAGTCATGACAATTGAGTTTCCACTGGTGATATACTCGATTCAACAACAGGGGAGAGGCAGTTACTCATATCTCTGGTTATAGAGAATAGAACAGTGAAACAAGAAGTCCTTCGACTTAATCAACAAAATCAACTGTACAACATATTTTTAAACTTTTGAACTGTTATAGAGAATAGGACATATTGAATAAAACCATTATGCTGGACATATTCATAGGAAATAAATAAAATCTTATTCTAAGAACATCTTAAAAATAGGGTAAAATTTGATGACATACCTCAAGGCCTTAATATTTTCTTGAACAGCCATCAAAGCAGCAAGTCTTCCAAGAAATTTGAATCAGACATTTCACTTCTGCTCTTCCACTACACATAAATTCCATGTAAAATAAGCCTTAGGAAAAATGGGTTGTAAATTATTCTACTATTAAATATTAACTTCCACGCTTGAGCATTCTCTTTAGTGGGAGCAATAAAAAAGAAGTGCTGGACAAATTCCTTGAGAAGAAAAAAGAATCAAGAAAGTAGGAAGATCTTCTCTAATCTGATGCTCTCAATCCTTGACTCTTTCAATTCAATGTGATCAGCAACAATTTCCTCCTCCCTCTACCATGAGCAGAAGAAGATTGCCCCTGCTATCTGCAACGTCTTCGAGTGGGTTCTTTGGAGAGGAAGGAGAATCAATCTTTATGCACAGGGATCTCCACAATATGATGATTGCGCTACACATGTAACAGTATCAAGGCCTTCATCAACACCCATCTTAACAAAATAAGATCTCAACTCTACAAAAAGCTACTGCAAATGAGGCTCTTGGGTGTTATCACCAGCAAATGGCAAAAAAAGGAAATGCAGAGTAATTTGTAGAAATTGAGAACATGAAAAGAATGGCAGAGTCCTCGTACGAGTATTTGAAGAGAATTGTATCCTACCGTTATGACTTCCTACCGTTGCTTTCTTCTGCTTTTTTCTCAATACAGGTTGTCAATCCGATGATTACTGCCACCAGAAAATTATATAATCTCTGTAATACTGTTATTATTTTATCAAACACTTCTTTACTACTATTATGATATTATGCTTAGTTCCGTTATTATAAAATCTATGAGTTAGTCTCTTAACTACTTATCTGATTAAGTTTATGTGGGTATTTCCTTGATAACTAATGATTGTATTGATATTTACTTTAAAAGATCATATCTCTTGTTTATGATTTGTGATCTATTATTATGTGGTGTATGTTAAATGCATGTATATGTATTCTTTTATGTATTTTAAAATATCATAATTTTTTTGTTTATGATTTGTGATTTGCTTTTAGGCGCATTGTCATTGCATTTTAATTTGAATTTGAATTTTTTTTGGGAGTGCGTGGCTAGTCAGGGGATTTCACCATTCTAGTTTTTGAACTTAATTATGCAATTGTCAAATTTGTATACTAAAGTTAATTTTTATTTAGTTTTGGATTATTTTAGGGGAGTATAATTATATATCAACAAATGTTGTATTTTTGAAAAATCATATTCATTTTATTTATTTATTATCTTTTTTTATTTATATATTCTTTTATATATTTCATCATGTCTTATTTGTATCTATCTATATTTTTAGACATTTGCTATTTATTATTTCTATTATGGTCTACTATGTTCAAATATTCATTCTCCACATTAACATGGCTATTTTCTTATTTCAAGAGATCCAACAATGTGAGATTAATCTTGTATTGCACAAATTCGACCTCTAAAAATTTAAATTTAAAATCAATGGACTTTCATCTATTAGAAAACCTTTCCTCCAAAACCATTCATACACTCAATGTATGATCTCATAAAATAAAGATTATTGTAAACTTGTAGAATCTCTATGCAAGGCTTTTGAAATATCAAGCTCCCCAATTCCCTCTATGTAACAACACATTTTAATCCATGCTTCATCTCCATACATATCAAACTTACAAGAGATACTAAACTTTAGCAAGCAAGACAAAGGTAATGATAGCCAATGTCAACAACTACTTATGTGCTTGATTTTATAGAAATAAAGTTACAAAAAACTACCATGTTGTTATCATATCCCGTGAAGTCAAAGAATATCAAATGGTTGGAGGGGAAGTAATGGCATGAGTATGGGTGTCATACTAGTAAAATTAAGATAGTGTTATTACACAATAAAAGTTGTTAATGACAAATTATATGAGAAGCATGGACACCATGAAAAAAAAGAACAAAAAGGAACACGAAATTATCATCCATCAATGCATTCAATCACACATATGGGCATGATGGTGTTGTGTATAGATAGTTCCTACAATGCCATTAAAGTGATATGTCGTTCTAGTCCCTTGATCGTCCAAAATTTCAAGCATAAAGGAGGGAAATTTTGTTAGATATTAGAGTTGCAACTACCTTGGTAGATGTGAAAGATGAATCAGGAATATAGATTTCATGGAGCATAGTGAACAATGAAATAGGTACTTAGTTTTTTTTTATTAATTATATATTTTGTTTTGCATAAGGATGGTTTTCTTAGTGTCAAAATATTTTCGAGATTAAACCTATCCCAATGCCTATGGGAAAAACACTACAAACGTTCTTATAGGCTATCTTTCATTTTTTATTCAACCCATCTAGAAGTTTAGGTATTACATAAGGTTACACTTAGTATTGACAAAGAATATGATTATCTTGCCTACTAAGACATGAAAATAAGTTTCCAATTGAAGGCTAATGTCATTACATACCATGAAGATGATTATGAATATAGTATTATTGATATTTCTTTAACTACTCTAAAATTGCTAAAGAAGATTATTGATATGAGCTAGCTTTAACTTAAGTGCACTGTTTAAGGTATGGAGATTATTATAAGAAATTTCGTAATTTAGAGATGAGGGTTTTCCTCAAATATTATAGTTGAATTAAGATTAAAAATAAAATCCTTTATTTTGACATAGATTAGGTTTGACAACCACTTTTTCTTGAGCATTTCTTTCAATTATGTTAGTGTTCTAAAATTGACTCTAAAAATCTGCAATGGCCTTAGAAAATACTATTGTGTTTCAATATTTATTATAAAAGATAAGAATTCCTCCTTATAATTGGATAATGCACTATATCTTAGGCGATGCATTTATTTTGAAAAAAATAAATTAAAGACTATGACAAAGGTTCTTACCATACTTATTAACAACAATTATAAGATAATGACATGAAGTATGAATTTTTATTTAATATGTCCAAGTAGAAGATTAGTGGTTGGGTTTTAAATATGAATTCCCGTATAATACTTGGTGATCATATCAAAGAACAGGTTATGATATGGTTGTTGTCCTAGCATGACAATATTTACAATTACAAGAAGTATATTTGAGTGAATCTTAAATTGAACCTTCATGGTACAAGTTACATCTAGGTACTATTATATATAGGGTTTGTTATCCTATAATGGTATGGGTATTCATGCATCTATGGAAATTAATAAAATTTCCTTCCTACTTGGAGGTTTTACACATAGTCATCTTCTATGTAAGAAGGATGTTTTGAAGTTGAACTTATGATATTTATATTTTGTTTTTGTTGACAATCCATGGTAGGTTAGGAATTTTAGAGGGGTATACCTTGTTAATATAAGAGTATTTGGATTTCATTTTAAGAAAAATGAAATAAAAGGTTTAAGAATGACATTATTATTATTATTATTATTATTATTATTATTGAGTGTATGATGATTTGAAGGATATGATGTTGCCCAAATATCTCTAATATGACTCAAATGTTGATTATGTTTAAAGTAAATTTGTAATTATTGCTAGTAAAGGGATACAGACAATTATTAATTTCGAACAATTTTAGTAATATGTGGTTAATTAATAGAGTGAAAAAAAAGTACCAAGGTTTGAATACTATATTGAAAAATCAATTCTAGGCTCACTATGTAATTAAACTAGTCTAAGAGGTGGCAGTTTATTTCCTTTGTATTTGAAACTCCAATAGGATAGGATGCTCCCAAGTTTCATTACTAGCCTTAGAGATTAACAAGGATAAATCCTAACAAAAATATCTAGTAGACACTAAAGTAACATGAAACTAATTTCTTTGTGGTTTTCCATTTCGTGTATGAGTGAATAGGATAACAAATCCTACCTATTATGGTTTTTGTAAAGGTAATTTGTCATTTGTGATCAATGTGGCCATTGACCCAATTATACTTTTGGTTTATTGCATAATTTTTGCATTATGAATAATAAAGGTGGCGAGCTCTAGTTAGAGAACTTGATGTCCTTAGATGGAAGTGTTATAATTTAGGCTTACTACTAAATTAGGAATTATGTTAAAATTCCTTGTTTATCGTTGAGAACTATTAACTGATGCAAATCATGTAAAGGAACCTTTTTTGGTGTTAATAATTAATGAAACTATGATTATGAGGAAACTTGAGCATAGGCATCCCTTGAGAGACCATGTAAGGAGAACTGTGTGTTACTTCAATCTTGTTTGAAAGTGGGTACAAAGTTAGTCCTTGGAAGAAGGATTTCGTTGTAATCTCAAGTCTATAGGGGGGTGGGGGGGGTTTATGGGGGAATAACTTTAAGTTTTATGGGTTATTTCTAATTCATTTGACCTTCTCTCTTAGTAGGCTTCAATTTGAGGCTGAAATGGGTATTAGATGGTTTTGTTTGAGTTATGAAAACCTAATAATTTGTATTTAATACATAATATACTTCTATATAGTAAGCACAATGAAGAAAGATATTGTTTACTTTCTAGACAATATTTGATTATATGTACATGTTGGGTAAAGTCCATCTTGTGTTGGTTCTATGTAAATCTTATGTGTTTGTGAAATCTAACTCTGTATCTAGAGGTCTCTATGTATAGGCCCATGGCTTTATTGATTGTGATATATTTATATCTAGCTCACTTGATCATTATTATAAATCATGTTATGTATGACCCACCCAAGTGTGAACTTCTAAGGTGTTTGAGCAATGACAAGCAATCATTGGGTTGTGCTAATGATTGATGTCTACCTGCTACTTTTATGGATTAGCTAACATTCACCTAGTTCACACATGATTACTTGTGATGTGTGTATGAGATAATCATGGTTGTACTAGTGTGATGAACATATGATCTAATCACCATTGTACATATGATGTGTGTATGAGCTAATCATTTTTATACTGTGATGTGCATATGACCTAGTCACCTGGTGTATATGTGATGTATACTAGATATAGTCAATGTGTGTGTGTGATCTTTGGAATTATGGTATGATATAACCCCTATGTATTTTTATATGTTTATACATTAAGGATTAGTAATTTTTGGTATGAAACCAATAGTTGATGGAAAGATTATTATCATTATATTATAATTTACTAAGTTCATAGTTTATGCTTAATGCATAGTCATGGTTTAGAGGTGAGATTGGATATCTCATACAAGAGGAAAGAATGAACTTCCTCTAATATTGTTGGGAAAACTATGAAGCCTCTAATTTACCACAAGGGAATGTGTAGGTAGAGTCATCATGAACCTTGAGGCTTGGGCCTAGGTCTAGGGATTCCCATAATTATAGGAGCTTAGCACTTTTGAGTATAAGCATATAATTGGTGATGTTTATTTTCCATCACCATGGTGAATGAAGAACTTTTAAAATTAGCACTTCTATTTTAGATCATAGATGCTTGGTTGATTAAGTTGTTAGTTTATGTGAAATGAAAAAATATTGTAGTGGTCATGGGGTGAAAATTACAATTGTATTACAAAAGTTATGTGCCTAGTACTGCAAACTTACAAATTTGTCTCCCACTCACTTTTGACGTTAAGTTTTTCCTTTTGGTACTAGATTCTTCCATTATTAAATATTTATCCCAATATTACATTCAACATAGAATGTTTCCCAAAGAATGTCTAACCCATATGATACATGTATCCCTAGATTCCTTACATGCACCACAAATCAATATTAATTTTATATTGCAAACATTATGCAAGGATTAAAATAAACATTTTCTAGTAAAATTAACTTGCAAATAATATAAGGAAAAAAAGTTTAAATTTTTTTTCAAATTAATTGCTTCTATTATTCATCCCCGGTGCTACAATGAAATATAATTCTTTATATCTAAAAATTGAAAAAAAAAAAACCAAAAATTACCATTTTTTGGCAGTTTTTGACATTTGTCCTATTTTGTTGTTTTTGGTAATTTGCATACATATCCCTTTGAGCTTAGATTTTTCCTTATAACTTTATAACACTAAGGTAAGATGAATTTTCAACTTATAATTCAAATTGGAAACTTGAGTGAAATATTCCCCTTAATTTTTTCCCTAATTTGAACACACAAACCAATATCAAACCACTTATTAGCGTTAGCAACAAATACAAGTCAGCTTGGAAAGTGACTTGCACCTTGAGAATGTTCACCAAGATCCTAGTGTAGGCGAGGTGATAGCATATGGTTTCGGGATCGTTAGGAATAATCTGAACTAAAAAGTGCATTCATCCACTTTTGTAGGTATCCACAAGCAATGGGGATTCTCCACTTATTCAGTGGGTGAGATTATACAAACTTGAAGGTGGCAAGCCAGCCATGAAATCCACTCTTCCACTTATTTTCATGGGGGGAATACAGTCCTCACAACCACTTATTTCGTGGGGAGAAATTTACAAGAATTGAAATAAGATTATTTAACTCAACCACTTTAACTGTGGGAGTGAATACAAACATAAAAATTGCAGCAATAATAAAAACAGTTGTTAGTACTACTAACTAGCTTTACAATGATAAGTTTCAGTTGCTAATAACAATATATAAGCTTCCAAAATCCTCCAATGGTTAGATTAATAAACCTCTAACTTTTTACAATACAAAAATGATATGAAATTCAAGCTCAACCAACAACATGTGCTAAAAATTACTAAGTCTGATAAAAAATAGTATGAACAAAAAATCAGACCAACAAGGTAGAAAATTCACCAAAATGGACGTAACACTTCACACACAACCCAAAAAGACTTCATTCAACAGTCAGTAGAAGCCTCTCATCATGGTGTCCATTCTCCAACTAGGAAATTCGAGCCAGAAACAACAACTCACAGTCAACACGAACTCTAATGAAAGATGAAATGGTACGACCTCTCAATGAGGTCAACTTGCTTTAATAAATTCAATCTTCAATCATAAATTCCGCAAACTTGTAGACTTTGGCGCCCTTCACAGTTACACAGCATGGGCCAATACCCAAAATGATATAAAGTTTGTAGGCGAAGCTATCAAAAGAAGTTCGCTTCAGCCATTGACATCAACAGTACAAACATATTATAAATCATCAACCTGCCTGTAATTGAAATCAACATTCGAACTTTATCCACACTCTTGAATGAAGCATGGTCTTCAGTAAAATTTGTAGGAAGCCATAGTTTTAGGCCCGAAGAAAGATGTGTTTCCTAAGCTTCCCCTTAGCCAGGTTTGCTAAGCTACCCCTTAGCCAAGTTCTAGATCCAGTCCAACAGCATAACTTTACAATAATTTTCCAAAGATAAGAAACAATGAGCAAGGCCTCAATATATAAGCACAAATGGGCGATTGAAGCAACCTGTAACTCTAGCCAAGAAACTCTTCAACTTCTTCAAAGGACATCCACCTCAAATGCACTTTTATTTAAAATAAAATATTTAAAACTCTTCATTCTCTTTTCCAAGTCGACCCACTTTTGAGGAAATAATAAAACATTTAATAAACATTAAATGTATCAACAAGGCGTCCACTTTATGGCCCCAACTTAAAAACAACTTGAAGACATTGCCTAGGCACAGGGGTACAAACTCAAATTATAAAATTGACTAAGTGTTGAAACTCAGTCCAAAGGAGAGATAGAAGCCAAAGCCAAAACCAACGCCCAAACTGATTTTTCCAAAAATAGAATGATGACCTGAGTTGATGTTGCTAATAATGCCACTGCCAAAAATAGACTTACTAAAAATAGTAAGTTCACTTCAAACTCAACAGACAGCCAAATTGATCAACCTCATTTCCCAAAGTAGAAATGTGAACTGCAGATGATTAAGCTACTACTAGGATGATATTGCTATAAATGGACTTACCAAAAATAGCAACTGTTATAAATAGTAAGTTTGCAAAACTTCATTTGAACACCAAAAAAGCAGTAATCATGACTTACTATAAATAGTAAGTGTCTGGAAAGGTTGACTGATTCAGATGCATGTAACACCACCCTTGAGATCTCTAAAAACCCAAAAAAACCCAGAAACCTTTTCTACATGCAAGGTATCTGCCAGAAATACATGTCATTTTCTCAACATACATGTTACCTCATCTTGAAGCTCTCCAAAAACCCAGAAAGCTCCACCCAAAACGCATCAAAAACTCTCACATGCAAACCTTCAAAAATGCATCTGAAACCTTCTATTCAAGTGAAAACCCTAATTTCTCATTCTGCTTAGCCTACAAGTTTTTGGAAATAGGCTAAAACCAAATGAAGAGCGTAGGGCTAAATTGGGGACATTACATTGCATTCCAAGTTACAAAAGACAACTTTCTAAAAGCGTGAAAAAAATAATAAAAGCTATTTTTGAGGGACTAGATGAAAGATTTCGGCCTCGAAAATGTGTGAAAATCAGACCTGGAAACACATTACTAGCTTATGCTTAGTTTAGTTCCAAATCTTGAGACCTGAAAACGAATGATTACGTTGTATTCGAGTTAGTTTTAAATTGTAAAAATTGTTGACTATGTGTTTTTTATTTTTTGGTGCTATAGAAATAAGATTATTAATTTTATCTTACTCTTCTTTTAACATTCAATAGGAAATAATGGTATTAGTCTAATTGAAGGTATCTTCAAATGACAAAATATATGAATCTTCAAACTTGAAAATTGAGTTTATGTAGTATGCTTCAATTGCTTTCAACATGAAATTTGACATTGTGTAGCATAGTTTTAGTCATTTAGGCCTAGAAATAACTAGCCTATTTTATATGTTTTGAAATTGGCATTTTGTAGCCTGATTATGGTGCTTTGGGCACAAAAATCGATAATCTATTGTACCTTTCCTCTTAGAGAGGAAAAGAAAGTCCACCATACATTTGTGGTAGCCCATCTTCCATCTTTTGTAGTATGTTGTATCTCTCCTACTATAGATAGGAAAAGACCCTCCCTCAAATGTTGTTGGGATCCCAACATCCATCTTTTGCAGCCTATTTCATATATGTTTTCCTTCAATTCTTCATTCTAATCATTGTATTCTCTTACCTTGATTTCCAACTCACTCTTATTTCATTAAAGTGAATAATTCTTCATGTTTCTTAATGAAAATTATTGTTTTAATTTGTCTTCCAAATTAGTTTTTTTCATGTCTTAGCTTAGTTCACAATTCTTTGCGTCCATAGTTGAATACTCATTAAGCTCATTTGGCAGCCCTATTTATCTTCCATCGTCTTTGCATTTGATTTATTGGTAGTGCATTGCATATTTTATTCTTCCATAATTATGTTATCCTTCTTTCATAATTCTCTTTTCCTTCTTTTAGTCTTCCTAGAATATTATGTCTTTTGTTACTTTTTTATTCAAATCTAACAATTCTTCTTCAAGTCTTTCTTTTTCATCAAATATATTTTTCAAGACTTTCTTGTTCCATTCTTGTAATTTCCTTTTGATGTTCTAAAGTTAATTTTTATTTAGTTTTGGATTATTTTAGGGGAGTATAATTATAAATCAACAAATGTATTTTTGAAAAATCAAATTCATTTTATTTATTTATTATCTTTTTTATTTATATATTCTTTTATATATTTCATCATGTCTTATTTGCATCTATCTATATTTTTAGACATTTTCTATTTATTATGTCTATTATTGTCTACTATGTTCAAATATTTATGCTCCACATTAACATGGCTATTCTCTTATTTCAAGAAATTCAACAATGTGAGATTAATCTTGTATCACACAAATTTGACGTCTAAAAGTTTAAATTTAAAATCAATGGAATTTCATCTATTAGAAAGAGTTTCCTCCAAAAGAATTCATACACTCAATGTATTATCTCATAAAATAAATATTAATGTAAACTTGTAGAATCTCTATGCAAGGCTTTTGAAATATCAAGTTCCCCAATTCCACTCTATGTAACGACAAATTTTAATCCATGCTTCACCTCCGTACATATCAAACTTACATGAGATACTCAACTTTAGAAAGAAAGTCAAAGGTAATCATAGCCAATGTCAACAACTACTTATGTGCTTGATTTTATAGAAATAAAGTTACAAAAAACTACCATTTTTTATCATATCTCGTGAAGTCAAAGAATATCAAATGGTTATAGGGGGAGTCATGACATGAGTATGGTTGTCATAATAGTAAAATTAAGACAATGTTATTAGACAATAAAAGTTTCTAATGAGAAATTAAATGAGAGGCATGGACACCATGAAAAAAATGAATAAAAAGGAACACGAAATTACCATCCATCAATGCATTCAATCACACATATGGGCATGATGGTGTTGTGTCTAGATAGTTCCTACAATGCCATTAAAGTGATATGGCATTCCGGTCCCTTGATCACCCAAAATTTTAAGTCGCATGAATAAAACAAAATGGTGTTAGGAGACTATAAATCCTTGCGACCCCTTTGCCTCATGGAAAAAGTGTGAATGAAGTGAAGAAAAAGTACATGGGATAGGAAAGGAATATATTGGTGTGAGGAAAAGAGAATGGAGAGGGAAAAAGTGATCTCATGGAATGCACAGATTGTAGGATATGAATGAAATGAATTAGTTGAAAAGGCTTTAAAAGCTTTTTTATAAGAAAACATGGAAATAATGGTGCATGAAGGACAAATGACTTGTGACCCACCATAAAGGCGTGATTTTTGGTAGTCTAAGTTAGGTGCTACCATGAGGGTGTGAGCAACAAAGATTAATAGGAGGAGAATAGAGTAGGGGGGCATCTAAAAGTTGGGTGAGATGTATTTGGGGAACCATTGGGAACATCGTGTGATAGATAGAAGTGATTTCAAGGCGGGGTGACATATAGAGAAAATATAAGAAAGATATTAACACAAAAGAAAAATGCAAAGGAACTTGACATAGGAATAAGATGTGAAGGGTTGGAATGAAAAGGGTTTGATGAAGGATATATGCATGATCTTCTTAGAATTGATTTGTTGAAAAAGGCTTTAGTATATCTCAAGAAAATGAAAATGGTAGGAAAATTCCCCAAACGTAGCCCACATCCTCCGTGCGTAAGATAAAATGGGAGATTTAGGAGAAGAAATAGACATCTACTAAAGCATAAAGGAGGGAAATTTTGTTAGATATTAGAGTTGCAAATACCTTGGTAGATGTGAAAGATGAATTAGGAATATGGATTTCATGGAGCATAGTGAACAACGAAATAGGTACTTAGTTTTTTTTATTAATTATATATTTTTTTTGCATAAGGATGGTTTTCTTAGAGTCAAAATATTTTTGAGATTAAACCTATCCCAATGTCTATGGGAAAAACACTACAAACTTTCTTATAGGATATCTTTCCTTTTTGATTAAACCCATCTGGAATTTTATGTATTACATAAGGTTACACTTAGTGGAATTGACAAAGAATATGATTATCTTTCCTACTAAGACATGAAAATATGTTTCCAATTGAAGGCTAATGTCATTACGTACCACATGTGAAGATAATTATGAATATAGTACTATTGATATTTCTTTAACTACTCTAAAATTGCTAAAGAACATTATTGATATGCACTAGCTTTAACTCAAGTGCATTGTCTAAGGTATGGAGATTATTATAAGAAATTTCATAATTTAGAGATGAGGGTTTTCCTCAAATATTATAGCTGAATTAAGATTAAAAAGAAAATCCTTTATTTTGACATAGATTAGGTTTGACAACCACTTTTTCTTGAGCATTTCTTTCAATTATGTTAGTGTTCTAAAATTGACTCTGAAAATCTACAATGGCCTTAGAAAATACTATCGTGTTTTTAGTATTTATTATAAAAGATAAGAATGCCTCCTTATAATTAGATAATGCACTATATCTTAGGCGATGCATTTAGCTTGAAGAAAAAAATTTAAAGACTATGAAAAAATTTCTTACCATACTTATTAACAATAATTATAAGATAATGACATAAATTATGAATTTTTATTTAATATATCCAAGTAGAAGATTAGTGGTTGAGTTTTAAATATGAATTCTCGTATAATATTTGGTAATCATATCAAAGAACATGTTATGATATGGTTGTTTTTCTAGCATGATAGTATTTGCAATTACAAGAAGTATATTTGAGTGAATCTTAAATTGAACCTTCATGGTACAAGTTACATCCAACATCTAGGTACTATTATATATAAGGTTTGTTATCCTATAATGGTATGGGTATTCATGCATGGAAATTAATAAAAAATTATTGCTACTTGGAGGTTTTACAGATAGTCATCTTCTATGTAAGAAGGATGTTTTGAAGTTTAACTTATGATATTTATATTTTGTTTTTGTTGACTATTCATGGTAGGTTAGGAATTTTAGAGGGGTATACCTTGTTAATATAAGAGTATTGGGATTGTATTTTAAGAAAAATGAATTAAATGGTTTAAGAATGACATTATTATTATTGAGTGTATGATTTTTTGAAGGATGTAATGTTGCCCAAATATCTCTAATATGACTCAAACATTGATTATGTTTAGAGCAAGTTTGTAATTATTGCTAGTAAAGGGATAAGGATAATTATTAATTTCAAATAATTTTAGTAATATGTGGTTAATTAATAGAGTGAAAAAAAGTACCAAGGTTTCAATACTATATTGAAAATCCAATTCTAGACTCATTATGTAATTAAACCAGTCTAAGAGGTGATGATTCATTTCCTTTGTATTCAAAACTCTAATAGAATAGAATGCTCTCGAGTTTCATCACTAGCCTTAGAGATTAACAAGGATAAATACTAACAAAAATATCTGGTAGACGCTAAAGTAACATGAAACTAATTTCTTTATGGTTTTCCATTTTGTGTATGAGTGAATAGGATAACAAACCCTACCTACTATGGTTTTTGTAAAGGTAATTTGTCATTTGTGATCAGTGTGGCCATTGACCCAATTAGAATTTTGGTTTTTTGCATATTTTTTGCATTATGAATAATAAAGGTGGTGAGCTCTAATTAGAGAACTTGATTTCCTTAGATGGAAGTGTTATAATTTAGGCTTACTAAATTAGCAATTGTGTTAGAATTTCTTGTTTATCGTTAAGAACTATTAACTGATACAAATCATTTAAATGTTTGGTGTTAATAATTAATGAAACCATGATTATGAGGAAACATGAGCATAAGCATCCCTTGAGAGACCATGTAAGAACTATGTTTTACTTCGATCTAATTTGTAAGTGGGTACAAAGGTATTCCTTGGAAGAAGGATGTTGTTGTGACCTCAAGTCTATAGGGGGGTTTATGGGGGAATAACTCTAAGGTTTGGGGTTGCTTCTAATTCGTTTGACCTTCTCTCTTTGTATGCTTCAATTTGAGGCTGAAATGGGTATTTGATGGTTTTGTTTGAGTTATGAAAGCCTAATAACTTGTATTTAATACATAATATACATCTATATAGTAAGCACAATGAAGAAAGAGAATGATTACTTTTTAGTCAATATTTTGATTATATGTATATGTTGGGTAAAGGCCATTTTGTGTTGGTTCTATGTAAATCTTATGTGTTTGTGAAATCTAACTTTGTCTTCAGAGGTCTCTATTTATAGGCCCATGGCTTTATTGATTGTGATATATTTATCTAGCTCACCTGATCATTATTATAAATCATGTTATGTATGACCCACCCAAGTGTGAACTTCTAAGGTATTTGAGTAGTGACAAGCAATCATTGGACCATGCTAATGATTGATGTCTACTTGATACTTGTATGGATTAGATACATTCACTTGGTTCACACATGAATACTTGTGATGTGTGTATGATCCAATCATGGTTGTACTAGTGTGATGTACATATAATCTAATTGCCATTTTATATGTGATGTGTGTATGAGCTAGTCATTTTTATATTGTAATGTGCATATGACCTATCACCTAGTGTATATGTGATGTATGCTAGATATAGTCATTGTGTGTGTGATCTTTGGAATTATGGTATGATATAACCCCTATGTATTTTTGTATGTTTATACATTAAGGATTAGTAATTTTTGGTATGAAACCAATAGTTGATAGAAAGATTATTATCATTATATTATAATTTACTAAGTTCATAGCTTATGCTTAATGCATAGTCATGATTTAGAGGTGACAATAGATATCTCATACAAGAGGAGAGAATGAACTTCCTCTAACATTGTTGGGTGAACTATGAAGCCTCTAATTTACCACAAGGAGATGTGTAGATAGGGTCATCATGAACCTTGAGGTTTAGACCTAGGTCTAGGGATTCCACTAATTATAGGAGCTTGGAAATTTTGAGTATAAGCATATAATTGGTGATGTTTATTTTGCATCACCATGTTGAATGAAGAACTTTTGAAATCAACACGTTTACAACCAAATGCAATTGGCAACTGTTGCTAGTTATTAGTTATGCAATGTGAAGTATGCTTTGAGTTTGAAAGATGTGCAAGATAATGTAATCAGTGATATGAATATGAACTACAAAAATCTATTTTTTAACACCAAATGCAATTGGCAGTTGCTCCAACTTATTAGTTAAGCAATGTGAAGTAATGCTTTGAGTTTGAAAGTTGTACAATGCAATGTAATTAGGGATATAAATATAAATTGCAAAAATCTATTTTTTACAACCAAATACAGTTGGAAGCTGCTCCTACTTATTAGTTATGCAATGTGAAGTAATTCTTTGAGTTTGAAAGATGTGCAACGCAATGTAATCAACAATATGAATATAAACTACAAAAATCTATACCATGTTTGAAAACACCTGTTTTAGGATTTTAGCCATAGTAGCAAGATACACCAATTGTCATGGCATTCCATCACCACGTGACCACATTTCCTTGAGGCATTTTTTTCAAAAAATTCACTTCATTTTCTATGCTACCACATTTTTCATACATGTATACCAAAGCATTTTACAACCAAATGCAATTGGCAACTACTCCTAGTTAGTAGTTATGCGATGTGAAGTAATGCTTTGAGTTTGAAAGATGTGAAATGCAATGTAATTAGAGATATGAATATCAACTACAAAAATCTATTTTTTACAACCAAATGCAATTGGTAGCTGCTCCTAGTTATTAGTTATGCAATGTGAAGTAATGCTCTGAGTTTGAAAGATGTGCAATGCAATGTAATGAGCAATATGAATATAAACTACAAAAATCTATACCTTGTTCAAAAGCACCTATTTTAGGCTTTTATCATAGAAGCAAGATAAAATGCTTTGGTAGAAATTTATGACAAATGTGGTAGCATAGACAAGGCAATGAACTATTCGAAAAAGTGGGTCAAAGAAATGTGGTCTGATGGTGATGGAATGCCATGACAATTGTCATTGGTCTCCTGGTCATGGCATTCCATCACCATGAGACCACATTTCTTTGAGGCACTTTTTTTGAACAGTTCATTGCCTTGTCTATGCTACCACATTTTTCATAAATGTCTACTAAAGCATTTTTCAACCAAATAAAATTGGTAGCTGCTCCTAGTTATTAGTGTTGACAATTTATCTTTGGAAAGCATTTAAGACTTTATTATTTTTGTTTAAAAGGTGTTTTATAAAAGCTGAGAAAAGCTGAAATGAATTTTGATAATTAAGAGTTTTGAAAGATGGAAAATATGGGTAAAAACTAAGTCCTTGAGTTCCAAAAAAGGTTGAAGGAGTTTCATTCTTTTCTTCTTCATGTATCAAAAAGGGTCTTTCTAGGTTTTGGTCTTTATGATGCTAGAAGAAAGCATGGAGAACAAGGAGCGGAGTTTATGGGCATGTTGTAGAAATATGAGGAGGCCATTCACTATATTTGGCACGAGACCAATAATGTTTTTAGGTCCGGTTTCACCCACGTTGTAGGACCAAACAACAAGGTATGGCACATTGCAAATGATGGGTAAAGAGTATGGCATGTTGTAGGATAGTTGGAGAGATTTCAGGGGATTTTCACCCACATTGAAAATCTTGCATGGTTGTTTTCTCATATTGACAAGTATGTTCGAAGTTGTAAGTTTGTAAAGTCTTATTTTAAAAGTTGGAGCATAAGGAAACTCTTAAAATTCTTAGGGTTACATGAAGGAAATCCCCTCGCAAATGTGTTAATTATTTTATGTTTCCATGTTCTTCACAATGATAATGCAAATTATCTCATTATTTACATGGGCAGTTGCATTAGGAAAATAGTCATTATTTTATGTTGATGGTAGTGTGGGAGCTAGTATGCTAGTTTTACTATGTAGAGATGCACAGTCAAACTTGTCGTATTCATTCCCAAACATTTCATTGAAGTTCTAGACATCCTATGCATAAGGAAGGCAGAAAGATATGAAGAAGAGGTTAAAGGTAGTAGTCTTCAATGTATAGTCATGACAACTTGTATCAAAAGATAGACTTAGAGATATCTTTGAGGCAACGTGTAATGTTAATCCATCAATAGTGTTGGCAGATATACGAGTGCATGAACAAGAGCTAGTCACAAAATACTCTAGAGTCTAGTGCAACAATTATGATAGCACAATAGTCTTATTGTTGAAGTGTCAATGAATCCTTACTAGTTATGGATGACAGTGTATATGTCCCTTGGAAGGGCATTGGACAATAAAGGAACAAAAAAAAGGAATGATAACCACTGAAGACGGTAACTTTGTAGTTAAGAAAGGTAGATATGCATTTTTGTCCTCAGCTAACCATTTAATATCAGAGAACGTATGACAGGTTTATAAGGACATTTAGAGAAGTTTCAATCATTTAGTTGAGTCAAAAGGTATCCATTCAATGGTTAGGATAGTGCTTTTTGGTGTTGACATAAGAAGCATAGAGGGCAGTGAACTAATAAAGAAAAATCTAACCAAGGAATGCTTTAATAAATGTTTTGAAAAATACTTAATGACAATAGTTTTGAGCAAGGACAATTCACAGTCCTAATAGAGTGTTGAGGGATGGAGAACAAGGAGGCAATAGCTTTCAATAACCCTATTAAGTAAGATTAATAACTACCACCTAGTGTATGACGGTCATTTATGACTGTGTATATGAATGACAGTAAAATAAAGGTCAATCAAACCATGTCAAGTTTGAAGCCTCTAGGTACTGTGTGGAGGTTTTATAGATATGGTTAAGATGGTGTTGTCAATGCTTTCCCCATGTGGGAAATGAAGATCTAAAGAATTTTTTGCTAAGGTGATTGTGAAAAGGATTTAGTAGTGTCATTATGACATTAAGGATCAACAATCCTTTGGTCATGCCATGAACAAACCTATGAAGAGAGTTCATAGACACAGCTAAAATATGGATAGTAGTTGAGGGAAAAACTTTCCATGAGAAAAATCACCTACCTAAAGGACTATAGTGAATATGGTAGTCTTATGGCTAAATGACAGTCATATTTCTCTTGACTATGGTAGAAGCAAACACAATAGAAAGGAGCAGTTATAGTCATAAAGCTATAGTCATGCCAATAAAGTATCAGTGACCTAATGAAGAGGCACTAGAACATATGAAGGGTAGAACCATGATAGTGGGCATGACAAGCTTGATAATGAATAGTGGCCTAAAGCATAGAATTTTGTGCATGCAGTAGTTAAAGGACAATCATGAGACTATTATAACCATGAAAAGACAAAGAAGTCAAACTTAATAGTGCAGTCAAGCAACAAACATTACAGTCTTTCAAGAAGCAAATCAGATGGGACAACAAACTATCACAGTCCTTTGTTAATTTTATGACAACATTAAAATGCATGAGAGGATGGTTAGATGGAAGGGACATTAGGAATGTGAGATCTTTTCATCACTCGCAAGTCAAAAATTATCATGAAGTTTGTGTATAAAAATATAGGATAGTGCAAAGCAAAGTCATATGATAGTCAACATTCTTAATACATGGTCAAATGACCCTAATGAGATGATCCTTGTCTGGACTAAAGATAAGTGAGAGGTTTTGTAAGTGCACAATCAAATGTCAGGTTACCATTTGCATTAAAGGGAAGTTCAGTAGCACAGAAGAAATAAGAACTCGGGACAATCAACAATTATATTCACATAGTGGACAAAGAGAAGTACTCGTGAATATCGTTGATTGAGGCCATTAAGATTATAACCCCTATTGAGGCCAAGAGAAGTAAAGAAATGACTACCATTTCACAATAGGTATGTTCTTCACAGTAGGGAAATCAAAGGACTACAGGTGATAGTCTTGATATAAGACATATTGCATGATAGTGGTTTCTTCAAAAGGGCCACACTAAAGAGCAGTTATTAAAAGAACTACAAGGATGAGTAGGGTTATAAAGAGTTTTCGTAGGTTTTTTGCATAATGGACAGTGACTTGAGTGAACTGTGTATAGATTGATGAAGAGTGAGTGCATCACAACATTTGTACAGTCATAGGGGTGGGACAGTCCTATGCAAAGCAAGAAAAGACCATTGTTTTGTAGGGTAATTCAAGGGAAATAATGACAATGAGTGAAAGAGAAAGAAAGGTAATACATGTACATAAGCTTTATCAAATTACATCAACTGGGATATTGGAAGCTCTTGTGAAGCAATTAGTTTTTCCTCTGAAAATATTGTGAATCAAGCCACCTCGTTGGCAGATGCAATGAATATTATCCCTAGTTTCAGTGAGAGAATGTTCAATTCTTGTCATGTATAAGACCAATTGCATCCTATCTCCTCCATGGATCTCATTCCAAATGTGGAGAGGTTTGCTATTGATCCTATGTAGTCAATATGCCTTGATGAAGCTAGGAAGCCATTCATCCAATA
>VDFB02211639.1:0-10470 GCA_007258455.2 Sequoia sempervirens
TTTAGATTTGGTTGCCCTCCCATCAACAACAGGTTCAGATAGCTACTTTACAGACCCAGGTACAAACATTACAAGGTCAGCTGGCACAGGCACAAACACAACTACAGACACATGCATAGACATAAGCACAAGCATAGGCACATATCACTACTCTCACAATAGAGAGATATAGCATGAGACAACGGTGTGAGTAGGTCGAGTCTTGGCAGAGAGACTAAAAAGAGTTGTTGAGGGTACCTCCATGACAAATATGCTTTGAGAGGTTAGACATTCAGCTAGAGAGGCTGAGTTTTAGAGATTGTGATATCATGAGGCAGTTCCTGCAAAGCAGTGGGTCAGCTATGGAAAGTCTTCCAGTACTAGATTAGGTTGAAGCCACTCATGGATGACTAGCAGAGGTGTGACTAGGCCACCTCACAAAGATCCAGGTGTAGGGCCATTGGGTGGTGCAACAGGAGGTTCAGGGCCAACATTGTTTGGGGGGAGCAACACATATTAGCTCCTTATTTTATCACATTTGATGTACTTGAGACATTTGTATACACCCATTTCACTGAGGACATTGATGATTTTTTCCACTTTGTGGATATATCTCTTTACATTTCATGATGTCATTGTACACTTGACATTTATTTTGAGATTTATATGATATGCAATGGATACCTTTTGATCTATATGGTGTCCATACGTGTTTATTATGGATGCTTATGATGGATGCATTTCTACTTTATATGTGATGTGATGTTTATATGACTAGTTATGTATGGATGCATTAATGAAATAATGATGATACATGGTTTATTGATGTTATATGTTCTATGTATGATGCCTTTTTAAGCTATATGAGATGGATATGATTATGACAATGAAATGTAATGCACTTTATTTTGTATTTTTTGAATGCAAATATATGATTTGATGCATGGATGGATAATCGATGATAATGCTTTCTTAATGTATGAATGATATGATGATGTTTATGCAACTATATACAAATGGTCTTATTTTTTTTGTTAATGTCAAATTTACTCAATCCATTGATGAGAGAGATAAAATTGTTTTAAAATTTTGCCAACCTGGGAGAAATCTATAATGCAGATGCAAGACTAATATGGATGCAATCTACCTTAACCATGCAAAACTAAATATGCAAATTTGTCATTTTGTCAGTTGATTCGTTGTGTTTGGTATCATCATTGAGCCTTTTAATATGTTGAAAGTTGGTAAAAACATCGATGGTATAATTAGACCATGATGACCTAAGTACAACTTCCACGATTTTTGATATTGCAAGGTAATACAAGCATCTAGGCATAACTGAACCGAGATGACCTGAGTACCACTTGCATAAAACAAACAAGAGTTAATCCTTTTCCTATGTAAATTTGGAATGTCATCAATGATACTTTGTAGAGCATGTTCCATGATAATTTACACAGTAGTAATGATTAACTCACAAACAACAGACAAAGAAAATATCATTCTTGATCATAGCTTCTCTAGTCCATGACATCCTTAAGTTGCTCTAGAGAAATGATAACAAAAATCAAGATACAATAGTTGAACATTTATGCTAAAGTGATAAAACCATGCTTTATAAGAGTATCATCCATTTTTATTTGTTTTTCATCACTTTTGTTGTTGGTTTGGATGGTTGATGTTTAAAATTTGTGATTGATGTTTGATGTTGAGTTTTTGTCTTGATTGTTGTGTTTGTTGTGTTGTCTTACTGCTTGTTTATCTATTATGTTAAGCTCAAAGTAGGTTGCCCCTGGTGAGTTCAGGATTTTGTACCCAATGAGAAACCAACCATTTATTATGGATATGTACAATGATAACCAAGCCAGGGTGAGACACAACTGCAATGCCCAGATATGTACATGAGGTTCTTCAATGATCAAGCATAGTGATAGCAACAGGCGGATGACTGACACACATTCCAATAGATGGAGCAACTAATCTTTCACAAATAGCATCTATTGCTAGATTTTCACTACTTATTTTTATTGCACTTTTTCATATTATATGATTTTTTGTTGTTACCAAGATGCCTATTTTCCAGATTTTCATCAAGGTAACGTTTTTTTGATTTTTCACTTTTTTTGCCCTTTTTTTGGATTTTTTGATTTTTTTGCTTTTTTTGGATTTTTGATTTATTGATTTTTTTGGGATTTTGATTTTTGATTTTTGATTTTTTTGGATTTTTTTTTACCATGCACTAGATGAGTTAGGCATAGAACTTCTTGAGATGAAGACTGGTGATGGTTTCTTCAAACAGGTCCCCTTCAGGTGTAGCTAATTGATATGCTCAAGACTTGTAGAGTGATACAATGACAAAAGGACGTAGCCAATTAAGCTCAAATTTTCCCTTCTTTTCCCTATCTTGTTGATTGCAAGGATTTTATTTCAGGACGAAGTCACCAACCTGAAATGTTCTTGGTTTAACCTTGTGATTATAACTTCTGGACATTCTTTGTTGATAGCCTTTTAGGTGATCTACTGCATGTTGATTCCACTCATCCAACAATTCCAACTCTTGTAGCCTAAATACTCTATAATCTTCCTCTAAAATGATTCTCTTCAAAGATACCCATAGGGAAGCTAGCTCATCCTCAATAGGTAAAATGGCCTCTGATCCATAGACTAGGGCATATGGTGTGGCTCCTGTCAGGGTGTGGATGCTAGTATGGTATGCCCACAAAGTAGGGTTTAATTGAACATGCCAATCTTGCCCAACATTGTTGACAGTTTTCTTCAGGATCTTTAGAACAATTTTGTTTGAGGCCTCTACTTGGTCGTTCCCTTAAGGGTAGTATGGTGTGGAAAATTGATGTTGGATATGGAATTTCTCACAAAGTTCTTAGACATCTTTATTTTTAAAAGGTCTACTATTGTCAGTGACAATAGAGCTAGGGAATCCACTTTATGAAGTACTCTATGGCTATGATTATGAATTTTTTCCCATTAATGGAAGATGGATGTATTTTTCTCACAAGATCAAGTCCCCATTGACAAAAAAGGCCAAGTTGATGCAAATGGTTGTAATTCCTGTGCTGGTGCATGAATGAGGTTCCCATGGACTTGGATTTTCTTACACTTCTTGACAAATTGAAAGGACTCTTTCTCCATGTTCGGCTAGTAATACCCCAAGCGTAGGAGTTTCTTAGCAAGAGTATGACCACTTGAATGAGTGCCACAAATACCTTCGTGAACCTCACATAAAGCAGTTTCAACTTCATTACATTCAAGACATTGAAGGAGAGTACCATCGAGACCTTGTCGATAAGTATATCAACTATCAGGGTGTGTCAAGCTGCTTGTCAAATAAAGTTACGTTTTTGATTTTGGGATAGATCATGCGGTAGGGTATTGTCTTTTAGATAGGTGTAGATATTCCCATAGATTGAAGCCTTAGCCTTGACTAGATGGTATACGACTTGGGATTCAGGGTTATTATAGGCGGGGATAAACAACTATTCCACCATGAATTCATAATGAGCTTTTTTTTCTTGTATCTGTAGGAGAGTGGCAATGATTTCCATGGCATCTGCAGCTTTGTTGTCCAATCTAGGAATTTGTTCAAATTTGATTTCAAAAAATTACTTCTTGAAATCGTCCACCATTCTTTTGTATGACATCAACTTGTCATTTTTTTTTTCTAATAATCATCATTAACCTAATTTATGACCAATTGAGAATCTCCATAGACTTGCAACTCTGTGATTTTCTGTTCCATAGCTACCTTAATACCAATAATTAATGCTTCATACTCAATTGTGTTGTTTGTGCAAGGGAACATTAATGTGTAATATTTTGGAATGATGTGTCCCTAAGGAGTGACAAATAGATTTCCTGCACCTGATCCATGTTACGTGTAAGATCCATCAAAGTATAATATCCATTGTTGTGTTGACACTGTGAGGACATCTGCATCTAGAAATTTGATGTGCATGGGATGATCATCTTGTAATGGTGCTTTAGGTAGTTGGTCTACTATCTCTTGGCCCTTGATTTCTTTTTTGTCCACATACTGGATGTTAAATTCACTCAATAACATTACCCACTTTGCTAGTCTTCTTGTTGAATTGGCCTTGCTGTGTGTATACTTCAAGGGATCTATCTTGGCTATCAATTTGGTGATGTATGTTAACATGTAGTGTCACAATTGTTGTGTAGCAAACACTACTACAAAAAAAGCTTTTTCAATGAATGTTTAATTAATATCATAACCACAAGCTTTTTCATGAATGTGTAATTAATCTCATAACCATTTAGTGTTCTATTGATATAATAGACCACCCTTTCTTTTCTTGTTGTGTCTTCTTGCGCTAGCAAAGCCCCCAAAGATACCTCGGTAGTTGCAATGTAAAGAAAAAGTGGTTTTCCTTCTATTGGTGGTACCAAGATGGGTGGGATCATCAGATATTGTTTCAGTTGATTGAAAGCAACTTCACATTTTGCATCCCATTTGAATGAAACATTATTGTGTAGCAAGTGAGTGAAAGGATGACTTTTGTCTGTCAATTGTGTGATGAACCTTCTAATAGATTGGAATAGTCCTTGTAAAGGTCTAAGTTGGTTGATGTTCTTAGGAGGAGGCATTTCCATAATGGATTTTACTTTGGAAGGATCCACTTCGATGCCTTTAGCTAAGACTATGTAGCTTAAGAGTTTAACTGATGTCACTCCAAATACACACTTCTTGGGATTTGACCGCACATTGAATTTTTCCAATTTGGTGAATATTTTATTCAAGATTTCTAGATGTCCTTCCCTGGTGTATGATTTTGGTAACAAGTCATCTACATAGTCTTCTATGAATGTGTACATCATGTCATGAAAGATGGTGGTCATCACACACTGATAAGTGGCTCTTTCATTCTTTAACCCAAAAGGCATAAGGTTCCAACAAAGTGTACCCCAGGGACACGTGAAAGTTGTTTCATCTTGGTCTTTTGGTGTAATTTTTATCTGATTATAGCTTGAAAATCTGTCCTTGAGTTATAAAATTTCATGTCCTACTATCAAATCCACAATGATTTCAATGTTAGGGAAAGGAAATTCATCCTTCAGACAAGCTCTGTTAAGATCTCTGAAATCCACACATATCCTAATGTTGTTGTCTGGTTTAGAAACTAGGATAATTTTTGAGATCCATTCAACATAATCAATAGTTCAGATGAATCTTGCATCCAATAGTTTTTTCAATTCTTCTTTTAGGTATGTGAAAGATCATGATGGACCAAAAAGTGGTGATATGATGGGTATGTGTAGGGTATATGGCTGATGACTTCTTTTTTACCCAAAATTGATGAAATGAAAAGGGTTTTAAAGGAGATTCTGCTTCCGCAATATAAATTTAATGCTTTACTCTTGAATTTAATAAATAATTATTATTCATTTTCTATTTGAATTACTACTAAAGTCCTGATTGATATGTTGATTGAAAAACATTTATAGCTTTCATACGATCACATTTTTTGAATGCAAAATATGTGTAACATTCTATGCTTAGCATATACTATAGGATTAAATAAAAAAATGAATTTCATGAATTTTTTTGAGCAAGTTAAGGTGGTTAGACATAATGATTTTTTTATATTTTTAAAAGTTGCAATAGAAAATACATAATTAATTATTTACTTGGAAAAAAATTATTAAAAAAATATGCATCACATTGGGACATGAGTCCTCTACTTATATCTAAAATATTATAAAAAATATTATCACTTTTATTGTGGTTAGGTGGTTAGATAGACACCTACTTCCCTTTTGAAATTTAAGTGCTACTACATTGAAATTTCAAATTTTCACCAAATATATTTTTTTTATAAAATAAACCTAGTAGTCTAGAAAGTACATTCAATTTGCTACAGATTCTATTCTTACATATTTTTTAAATAATATAGATAACTTACTAAAAATTTTATGTCAAGTTGCCTAACTCTGATTTTTCTAAATTTTTCGCCACTTAAGGGCCTATTTTTTCCATGATGATCCTACACATACCCTTTCACTAGGAAGGTGATATTTGGATGCATTTTTCTCAATTTTTTCTTTACTAGCTTCACTCTAGGTGGTAGGGGTAAGTGATGCATTATAAGCTCAGGATCTATGCCTACAATATCAACGTAGGACCAAGCAAAGTTGATTTGTCTTTCTTCAAAGAATTTGGTAAAGCTTGGTTTTTCCTACTCTATCATGGATGCTGCTAGATGTAGAGTCTTGACTATTTTAGTTCTACCAATGTTGATGGATTGTGTGGGCTCAACCAATACTGAAGATCTCTCATGATAGTGCTCGAGAAGAGTGTCAAATCCCCATCCTTCGATGCCTCTGAGAGATTTTCACCATTGGATATGCTCTTTATTTTTACTTTTTCTTGATCTAATAATACCATTAAATGGTTTTCACCATTAGATAATTTTTTGATATTCATCATTTTACAGCTAAGAGATTTGGCACTACCCTTGTCTAAAGCTTCATTATGAGATTCATTGATGGAACATGTTTCAGGATTTTCAGAGCAAAGAAAGTTCACAATGGTGTGGTCATCTAAAAAGATAGGTATATCAACTAGCTTGGTTTGGTCCCATTCAATTAGTTTGGGGTATATTAATGGCAAGGAATCATAGGATTAGTTCAAGTCAAAAGGGGTGAGTGTCATGATAGCAATGTCGTCAAAGTGTTTGATAGCAATGTCAAGGTTTATGATGTTACTCTCCTCTAAATGATCTATCTCACTCAAAGTCAGATTGTCTTCACTAGAGTCATTGATATGGAATGATCTAATTTCAATTGGTCTAGACCCTAAGCTTTGTCCCTCCATACGTGTTAGTGCATACCTTTGTATCACATCAATTTCCTTTTCTTGAAAAGACTCTTCAAAGAGCGAGTCCCATTCATATTCATTGAATTCTATTTCAGAACTATCTCACAATGGGAGGATTCACTCACATATCTACTGCTTTTTTTCTTACTTTGTCTCTTCTCTATATCCTATCCCTATTTTTTCTTTTGAATTCATTGTGATAAGTTGAATTTTTTCAACAATTACCTCTTTTCTTTTGTTGATAGGACCTTTTCCTTCATATCCCATCTTCTCTAGGATTGTAAACCCTTTACCATATTGCTCTGTTAGTACATTGGAAGTTGATGCTCTTAATGCTTCTTCATCTTTTTACAACCAATTTAAAACATCCCTGTCTTTAGATTCATCCACTAGGGTGCCATATTTTATAAAATTACCATCAAAGAGTGTAGTAGGTTGTGAGGATTGTTGTCTTGAATTTGATGGTTGTCCATATGACTTAGGAGAAGGCAGTAGTTGTGAAAGACCCAATGATTTCTCAAAAGAATATTCCCCCATGCCTTTGTCTTTCAGTTGAACTTTTTCACAAATAGTTTTGACAAAGAATTTAGTTGACTTTCATTTCTTGAGGAAGTATAATCACCAATACCTTTATATCTTTACTGGACCTTTTTCTTAGGCTGATTAGACAAGGAACTGATTTGACCTTCATTGCTTGATGAACTAGGAGTGATGGTTTCCCTATTGTGTGGTACAAAAGTTTCTTGTACCGTTTTAAGTGTGTTACAATATTGAGGATTGTTGGAATCAATTGAAATGGTAATCTCTTGTCCATTGAAAGGAAATTTCAAACATTAATGATACATTGATGACACTGCTTGCATCTCATGGATCCAAGGTCGACCCAAGAGTATGTTATATGTCAAATCTTTGTCTAGAACTTGGCAAACCATATATTTCTGGATTAGCCCCACTTGAATTGGAAAGACAATCAGTCCTTGGAGGATCTTTATTCATCATCATAGGCCCTTTGATATTGATGTTTCTTCTAGCATCTATTGCATTTTCTGAGAATCCTAGTACACAGACAAGCTTTAAAGTATAGATATTTAGACCAGCTCCTCCATCTATCAGAACACGTTTCACTCGATGTTTATGAATGATATCCTCAATGTGGAGTGTTGTGTTCTATGGATGGGTGAGTGATGCATCATCATTTTCAGAAAATGATAGGCAATGAGGTGTATTCAAATGTCCCACCATAGCCTAGAATTGACACACTTCAAGATTTGTGGGTATTGTGGTGGCCACTAGAGCTTGTTCCAGAATATCCTTGTGAGATGGTGAAATTTTGTGGAGTTCTAGTATGGATATTTGAGCTAGGATCTTCTACAATTGGTCAACTATGTTGTATTGAGTTGAAGGGGCAGTAGATGTCTTAGATCTACTTCCCTTCAAGACATACTTAGACTGAGCTCTTGTGGTCGGGTTTACTGGCATGTTTTCTTGTTTGTCTAAGTTGATTTTGATAACATTGATCTGATTATTATTTGTAGCCATGTCTTGTTTGATGCCATTGATTTGATTTTAATTTGGTGTTGTTGTCATTGAGTTGATTTTCATCTATAACAGTGTCTTGTTCATGCTTAATTGTGATGTCATTAATTTGATTATTAGCTGCAAAAAAGTTTTGTTCGTCATTGATTTCAATGTCATTAGTTTGATTATAAGTTGTAGCAATGTCATTGGTTTGGTTATCAACTTCCTCAATATGGAGAATGGTAGAATGATAAACATAGTTCACATTTTTCCCTTTGGTGTTTAATGAAGAGGACTCCTCTTTTTTGTAGTTAGGTAAAGAGTTCTTGAATGCTCCATGATCAACATTTGTTTGGGGTCCTTCTATTGATATTTCTTTTCTATCTATTAAATCTTGCACCAAATGTTTTAGTTGCATGCAATCATTTGTTTTATGGCCCTTGTTTCTATGAAAATCACAATAATGTGCATCATTCCAACATGACGGTTTAACTCTTGGTTCCCAATCTCTTGCCTCCGGTAATGTTATAAGTTCTTATGCATGAAGTTATTTTAATGCTATTTCAAGTGACTTCCCAAAGGTGTGAATCTTCTTTGATTTGATGGTGTTCTATATGGTGGCGGTTTAGATTCTGTGTTGTTTTGATTTTTTTTTGGTTGGTGTTTTGATTAGTATTTTGATTGGTCTTGGGTGTAATTCTTGATAGATTAAAGACTGGTTTTGCACTGTGTGTTTTAGCTACACCATCATTACCAGCATTCTTGTTTCTTTGCCAAAATTTGGGTTTCTCATTATTGTTATGATGATTGGAGGAGTTTGCTAAGTTGTTTCCTTCATTGTATATTTTTAAGACTCCTCTCTTAACTAAGGCTTCTTCAATTTTAATTCCTTTTTCAATCATCTTCTTAAATCTGGGTGGACATTTCAATTTGAGTCTATAGCTCATCTCATCATTTAGATTATCAATGAATATTTCCATATTTCTTTTTCAAGTATGGGACAAGCATATCTAGCAAACAATCTTATGACCAACTCTTCAAAGGACCTAATACCTAGTGGAAGTTTGGAGAACCATTCCATACATTGTCCACCCAAACTTCATGGAAACAATCTCATCAAATAAGTCTCTTCATGTGAAAATTCCAAGCTTATGGTTCAAAATTCCATTACATGATCTATAGGATCAGTTTTAGCATTGTATTTATCATACTTTAGAAATTCACAATGCTTGGGAAAATGAATCATGTTGATAGTTTGGTCAAATGGATATGGGAAAATGTCTTTCAGTAGATATCTTTTTGTGGTTCCTCTTTGCATGTCAAGAAGTTATTGCAAATTTTTCATTTGATGAGTTAAGGCAATCGTTGGATCTGTGTTTGGTGGATCAATTTATATTCTCTTAGGAGCTCCTTTCAGTTGATTAACATCAAAGTCATTTGGTAGTTTCAAACCTTGGTTCGATAGCATCAAAAATTATTTTTCTCCATCTTTTTCAAAAATATTTTCCATGAACTTGTGGAATTTGGGTTCTTGTTGAGATTTTTGAATGTCTTCCTTAACGATTCCATCATTTTTAGGTTGGTGGAATCTACGAAAGGAATTTTCCTCACCTTCATCCATGGTAGTTTGAGTTTCAATTTCCTTTTCTTTGATTTTTTGTTTTTGAGACCTTGTTAAAATGGGCATACAAGTGTTAACATTTGGACTAAACTTTGATCTTTGTTTGATAGTTCCAAGGATATTCCCAAGTCAAATAGAATGAAAAATCCTATTGGTGGAACTAAGGTGAAATCTAATTATACAACGTTGTTTTGTGATGAAGGATGGCAAATCTTGATGATGAAAATTAGCTTAACAATCAGAGATGTGTTTGATGATTTAAGCACTTTAAGGTGGTAGATCTTAGTTTAGTTGAAGGATTTTACTTGCAAAGGCCCATTTCTTCAAGTTTAAAGCATTGCTGTGACTGAGGAATGATTCTACTCTGACAAGGATCACTGAATGTGGTTTCAATTGTCAGATAGATGGTGAAAATAGCCCTCTATTTGTGAATTAACTGGATGCACTAAAATAAGGTACAAATGCACTAGAAGATGGAATGGATGTGCCAAAAGATGGC